>CAUYQG010102061.1:0-17765 GCA_963574415.1 Tarsius wallacei
TTGGTAGTTTTCTTATGACGTAGTTGATTTTCTGTGTTTTTATTGGTCCATTTAGGGTCTCAATTATTTCTTGTTTAAACCTAGGGAGGTTGTGTGATGTCAGAAAGTCCCCATATTATTTAGGGTTTCAAGTTAGTTTCCATACAAGTGTACATAGTTATCTCTGATAATCTTTTGTATTTCTTTGGGCCAGTTGTGACTTGATTTTTTGCATTTCTGATTGTGTTTATTTGGGTTTTTCCTCTTTTTTTCTTAGACAATCTGTCTAGGGTTCCATCAATCTTGTTTATCCTTTCAAAGAACCAGTTTTTTGTTTCATTGGTTTTTTTCTATTAGATTTTTGTCCTTTATGTCCCGTATTTGGGCTTTTATTTTGGTAATGTGAATTCTTCTGCTGAAGCTAGGGTTTTGGTGGTCTTGCCTTTCCAGCTTCCTTAGGTGATTTGTTAGACAGTTAACTTGTGATCTTTCCATTTTCTTCTTGTTTGTTCATAGAAATATGAATTCCCCTCTTACTACTGCTTTCAGGGCTTCCCAAAGATTTTGATAAGATGTGTCTTTATTTTCATTTGTTTCGGGGAGTCTTTTAATTTCTGTTTTGATTTCAGTGTTGACCCAGGAGTTGTTCAGCATTATGCTGTTTCATGTTCATGCCTTTGTGGGTTTTGGGGTAACTTTGTTGGTGTTGATATTTATTTTTATTCCACTGTGATCTGAGAAGGTGCATGGCAGTATTTCAATCTTATGAAATTTGTTTATGCTTGATTTATGGCTAAGGATGTGGTCAATCTTAGAGTACACTCCATGTGATGATGAATAGAATGTATATCCCATGTTTGTTAGGTGGAGTTCTATAGACATCTATTAAGTCCATTTGGACAAGTGTCAAGTTGAGGTTTCAGATTTTCTTGGCAACTTTTTGTCTCAATGATCTGTCTAGTTGTTAGTGGAGTATTTACTTCCCCAGGTGTGATAGTGTTAGAATCAATATCTATTTTTAGTTTACCTAAAATCTGCTTTATGAAAGCTGGTGCTCCTGGTGCATATATTTTTATGATGAATATTTCTTGTTGATGGATTGAACCATTTATCATTATTTAGGGACCTTCTGTATCCTTTTCAATGTTTGATAGCTTAAAGGTTATTTTGTCTGATATTAAGATTGCAACTCCTGATTTCTTTTGTGTTCCGTCTGCCCCAAAATTTGTTTTGCATTCTCTTACTTTGAGTCTGTGAGTGTCCTCTCTAGTGAGATGAGTCTCCTGGAGACAGTATATTGTTGTATCATGATTTTTTAGTCCCATTTGTCATTCTATGTCTTTTCAGTGATGTATTTAGTCCATTCACATTCAGGCTAATTATTAAGATGTGATAGTTTATCCCTTTCATGAGGTTCTTATAGAGTGTGTTGTTGTTATTGCTGTTTGTTTGTTTGTTGTCCTTCTTTTGATTTTTTGGTTGATTTATGTGTTTTCACTCTTTTTCCTGCATTACTGGGAAGGGCATGGTCATTCTTTTTCTCTTTCTTCTCTGTTTAATACTTTCTCAAGTGTTTGTTGTAGAGCTGGTCTCAGGGCAGCGTAAACTCTTAGGGATTGAATGTCTGGAAGGGATTTTAATTCTCCATTGCTGATGAAACTTAGCTTAGCTATGTAGGTAAATCTTGGTTGAAATTGTTTATCTTTGAGAACTTTGGAAATTGGTCTTCAGTCTCTTTTAGGCTGGAGTGTTTGTGTAGATAAGTCTGCTGCTATTCTTTTTTATTTATTTATTTGGAGATGACAGAAAAGCTCCCACAGTGGAAGGGGACCCGAAGGGGTTCTCCAAGTCAGCTTCTATTCAAATTGCTCTTCCCTGGTAGGTAGTCTGACATTTTTCTCTTGCTGCCTATAGGACTTTTAATTTTATACCTACTTTGTGTAAGTGAATTATTATGTGACTAGGAGCTGGTTTTCTCTTTTGTTGTCTTGCATGGCTTCTCTGAATTGCTTGTGTTTGAATGGTCGTGTCTCTGATGAGATGAGGAAGTTTTCTTGGATACTTTCATGGAATGTTTGTTCAAGGGTGGTCTCTATCTCTCTATCTGCCTCAGGGAGTCCAATTAATCATAGGTTCAGTCTCATGATACAATAGCTCATCTTTTGAAGACTTTGTTCTATCTTTTTAAGCTCCTTTTCTATGTTTTTAACAGTTTGGGTTAGTTCTATATTTTGAACTCAAGCTCTGAGATTCTTACTTCTGCTTGGTTAATTCTGCATTCCTTGCTTATTAATTTGTTATTTATTTCATTCACTGTATTCTTTATTGCTGTCATCTCAGTTTTCAACTCCTTCATTGTCTCCTCTTGCCTCACCTCATTTCTATTTACTCTCTCTATTAATATCTTGATATCTAGGTTTATGGTTTGAGACCTGGCATTCTGTGGACTCTTTTTTGTTTGAGTTCTGAAGCCTGTATCTCAGTTGCCGTCTTCTTAGGGGTCTCTGTGAGATCTGTATTTTTCCTTTGGTTTTCCTTCATTTGTGAAGGCCCCCCCCATCTTTAATTCTGTTGTTCAGTGATGGGGAGGAATAGCTTTTACTCCTGTTTGCTTAATCCCCTATTATTCCTTATTTAGATCCTCTGGACTTGTTCAATTTTGAAGCTGGACTGGTATTGAGGCCCTGTGCTTTTTGTAGTTTTAAGATTTGATTAAGGGGACAGTTGTGGTTCAGAAGCTATCTGTAGATTCTGTTATCTGCTGACAGGTGTTTGGGCCACCTGGAACCCACTTCCCACTGCCTCACAATCTGTCCATGCAGTGGGGGTGTATTTTTGCTCCCTGAAAGCAAAATGACATACAAAAAAAGGAAAAGTTTGGAAAAAGGAAGGAGGGAGATGAAAGAAAGGTGAAAAGAAAGAAGAAAAAGAGAGAAAGCAGACAGGCTCACCAACTAATGAATAAACAGAGAAACAAAAACAGAAAAATCAAAAACGTGCAAACAGTCATAGAAGCAATCATACAAACAAAAAACTCCTGTTGATGTACTTGTCCTCAAAAATACCCATATGCAAACAGAAAATCTAAAAATAAAATAACAGAAATAAAACTAGTATGAATATGTAAACAAAACAGTAAGAGAGAGAGAAGGAAAAAAAAAAAAAACCTCACTCTGTAGCTGTTTCTGGTACTTCAGGTTCCTTTCCCAAACATTGCAACTGCTCCTGGCTACTGCCACTTTTGGCTGCCCTTGCTTTTGGCTGCTGCCGCATTGGGAAGCAGGTCTAGTCCCAGTCTGTCCCCTCTGCTCTCAGCACAGGCTGATAGGGTTGCTGTCAGCATGAGTCAGATGCCCCACAGACTGCTGTGGGAGGAGAATGAATTAGATCCGGACTCACCAGACTCATCTGATGCTGCCCCTTCTGTCAAGTCTCCCACTCAGATCAGATGTGTCTGTACCTGTTCCAGCATGGGGTGGGATGTGTGTGTATGTGTCTTTTTGAGTCTGATGGCCAGTGCATTGATAGCCTCTGGGTCTCAGATTGGAGGCTGGACAGAGCTGGGGAGGGCAACATAGGTCTCTGCCCGGTCCTGGGACAGAGAAGGTGGCAGTGATCAGTGACTTCTCACCAGCAGTGGTGCTCCATTCCAGATTTCTTCACCATGCCTTCTCCATGGTTCTTGCTGCTAGCGCGCAGCCTACTGCTGCAGGTGAAAGTGTGGGTCAAGTGACAGGTGCTGAGCAGCAGGTGTTCTCTGCTGCCTCCTCTCAAGAGATCCCTGAGAATAGCAGATACCCTGCATGCTGGGGGGGCTCCAATCTCAGGACAGTGGTGGGTGGCATTCACCTCTGGAGGAGAGCCCTGGGTGCATGAACTTGAGTTTTCCCTCAGACGGACTTTCACTCATCCACTGACACACACCTACGCCTGCAGACAGTCTTTATAGACACTCACTTTTGCAGAGATTCTCACACTCTAACCAGTTCTGTCACCATCTTGCCCTGTCTCCCCGATTTTGTTCTTTATGACTGCTTAGTACTCCATTGTGTATATGTACCACATTTTCTTTATCCAGTCCACTTCTGATGGGCAGTGCAATTGGTTCCATGTTTTTGCTATTGTAAATAGTGCAGCTATACACATGTGTGTGCAGGTGTATTTTGTTTTGTACAATGATTTATGTTCCTCTGGGTATATTCCCAGGGGAGATATTGCTGGGTCATATGGAAGGTCAATTTTTAGTTCTTTTAAGAATCACCACACTGTTTTCCACAGAGGTTGAAATAATCTACACACCCACCAATAGTGTAGAAGCATTCCTCTTTCTCCACATCCTCACTAGTATTTTATTTTACTTAATTTTATTATAGAGACGCAGAGTACAAGTCAGGGTTAGGTACATAAGTAATCTATATGCAATTGAAGTTTGGGCCTTCAATCAGTCTTCACTTCCTCTGGTTTAGGACCAAGTACCCTTTATGTTGCCACGTGATCCTCCTCCTCCCCTGGCAGTGTCCTGCTACTGCAGATCCCTTCCTTGTGTTATTGTGGTTAATGTTCAGGAGATCTCTCCTTACTGGAGTTAAGTGGTATCTCATTGTGGTTTCGATTTGCATTTATTTGATGATTAGTGAGGCTGAGCATTTTTTCATGTATCTGTTGGTTGCTTGTATATCTTCTTTTGAGAAGTGTCTATTCATGTCCTTTGCCCACTTTTTGAGAGGGTTGTTTATTTTTTTTTTCCTTTCAGCTCATTTGAGTTCCTTATAACTAGGATAAACTCTCACATTTCAATAGTCAGCCTGAATGTGAATAGACTAAATGCACCACTGAAAAGACATAGAGTGGCAAACTGGATAAAAAGCATGATCCAACAATCTGCTCCCTCCAGGAAACTCACTTCACTACAGAGGATGCCCATAGACTCAAAGTTGAAGGATGGAAAAATGAACTTTCAGGTGAACAGAAAACAAAAGACTGCAGGAGTAGCTATTCTAATAAAGGACAAAACTTCCTTTAAGCCATCAAAAGTTAAAAAGGACTGGCAGTTGAGGGAAACTGCTAGGGGAGACAGGGGCATACCTCATCAACAAGGGTACCTGCATGATCAACGTTTGTATACCTAACCCTGAATTGTCCCACTCATCTTTATAATAAATAAGTAAATTTAAAAAAAAGGATACAAAAGGACACTGCATAATGATAAAAGGCTCAATCCATCAGCAAGAAATATCCATCCTAAACATATATGCAACCAACCCTGGAGCACCAATCATCTACTAAGTAAACTTAGAGAGGACATTGACCCTTACACAATTATTACTGGAGACTTAAGTACACCACTAACAGCTCTAGATAGATCATTAAAGCAAAACATCAAGTAAGGAGATCCAGAACCTCAACTCAATGCTTGACCAAATGGACTTAATAGACATCTACAAAACACTTCACCCAACAACTACAGAGTACACATTCTCCTTATCAGCACTTGGAACATATTCCAAAATTGATCACCTTCTCATACATAAGTCAAGTATAAACAAATTACAAATGATTGAAACAATACCACACATCTTCTCAGATTACAGTGGAATAAAAAGAAATATTTTTATTTTTAAAAATTTTATATTTCCACAAAACTTTTGAAGTCCTTTCATATATACTAATACAGCTAATTCTCCCCTTCTGCAACTTACACCACCTCTAAGTTTAAGCCCAGGCCACTGGCCAATAGATTCAAGGGCTAAAACCAGCCAACTCTTTTTTTTCTCCCCTTAAACATACCACAGATACATTCTCTGAAACTCCAGCAGAGGAGATACAGGGAGGAGGTATCATAGTTTAACCTCAGGACTGAATGAGGTCAGAGTTGAATGCTCTGCATCATAAGTTATTCATCATACTTCTGCTTGCTCTGGTGATTGATGAAGTCATCTAACCATCTTCTTGCTTTGAAGATATGTGATTCACTGCCAATTGTTAATCTTGTTCTTGTCCTTTAAGATACACTAAGGCTCCAAATTGTCATATTTGAATAAAAAAGAGGAAAAAAGGGTGTTGTCTGTGGATCATGTTCTTTCCTTATTTTCCTTTCTTTTTTTTTTTTTACACTAAATGGTTTATCCTTAATTTAGAACATTTTAGAAAAGCACTTTTCTTAAGAAATAGCCGAGGAGGAAAAAATAACTAGCAGACAATGAATTTTCATTGAATAAAAGATAAAAATGAATTGAATGTGGCAAAATTAGCATGAAATGAAGGCATTTTCTTTATGCACATATTTACTCATTCAGTCATCCCTACTACCTCATTTATTTGTTCATGAGTTCATAAGGGCTGTATACTCTTAGCAACTGAAAACACAATAAAAACAAAGTAACCTACAACTACACTATAGGCAAGAGGAAAAGCAGTATTACATGCAGCAGAAGCAAAGTGTAAAAGATTCTCTGATACAAGAATGCAATGCCATAGTAGCAGGTAAAGGCCCTTAAAACGTCACATTTGGTCTGGGAAGAACATCTACCAATTTGAAACTCATAAAGGTTCCTACTCAGTGTTGAATCCTATTACCATTTAATTAAAGGTTCAGAAACTCATGTGATTAAGAAACTGAATGGCAAATCTTGTGATGAAAATATTAGTCCACAAAAATGAGCCTCAAATATAGAATATTAAAACATCAACCGAAAACCTCTTCAAGTATGCGATTTCCTGGGTCTCACACCCTCCCATCCCCATTTTCCACCCTCCAGCCCAGAGATTCTAATTCAGCAGGGTTAGTGTGGGGCTCAGAACTCTGTATGTTTAGACGGCACCAAAGTTGATTCTAATGGTGGTGAGGAGTCTGTAAGACTCATAAAATATTGGTTTAAGGTACCTATTGAATTTTAAAAATTATGACCTTTTGCTTGAAAAATAAATTCTATACCCTTTCATCTTTTTTTCAATTCAGCATTCTGGCTTAGCCTGTTCTAAAATACATATCTGTCGATAAATGATAATATTACTGTACCATTTCTATCTTACTTTATAATTTACAAATTAACTCATTTTATTCATTGAACATTTACTGAGTGCCACTGTAGCAACAGACTTTGCAGCACTCACTGGAGATTCAGAAAAGAATCTTATATGAACCCTGTTCTGAAGCTTATACACCTGGCAGGAAGCAAGCACAGTGTGGTATTCCTGGCATCATGAATAGAAAGAAAGGTAACAGAGGAGGAAAGGAAGGGTTAATTTTTTTTTTTACTCAGGGTGAAGAGAGTTGCAGGTGTCAGGAATAACTTTTTAGCTTTTTTATAATGATTATTATTACTAGCATAATATAATAATTAGTGGTGGTGATAGTAATTGTATTTACATTATCCGAGTGGCAAAAACATACTCAGTATCAGTCTCCCTGCAATATATAGGACACTATGTAAATATTTTTGGTGGGCTCCTTCTCTATACATGCAATGAGATTAAAAGTATATTATATAAAACTAATGGGCCCATGCGAAGCATAGTGTTTTATCAATGAAGATTTAGACTATTAGGTAGAGAAAAGGTACTTAGATATTTGTTTATTGCCCAATCATTACACAAATTTTTTTTCATAGTATCTGGGCACCATTTCTTTGTGTTCAAGTATTGGAGTCATCTCTCCATGTTCTTTATTGCGACATGTGTCATTTCTGTCAAACTTCATATCTTACATTACAATGAAAATGTAGCATTACTTACAATGGCATGGTTCTTTGAAACCTATTCGTACTACAACATTATAAATGTTCTTGCATCTGTTCCCTAGTACCATTTACAACCAATTGCTAGTTATGACATTACTCATGATGCAGCATCGTCCTTGAGGCCACCGAAGAACGCCACCTTTCAGTGACTCTGTAATGTTTTTACTGTGCTTTGTTGATGATGACCACAAATGCAAGCATTACTCAAAGTATGCAGAAACATTTGAATGATAATTTATTTTCTAGTCATGTTATATTAACTGTTTAAAATTGTGTAGCCTAAAGGTAGAACAGTGCACCCTCCGACTATGCCTTGTATGAACTCTTAAGGCTATAGTCACCGCATTTTTAGAATGTGCTCTCTTTCAATGGCAATCACACTCCTGCCTCTATATAGTGTCACCAATATGGAGGAATGTGAGAAGAGAAAGAATATGCAAAAATATCTTTCTCTCATCCAGCATAACTTCAGAACTGCTCTTGAGAGAGAACAATGCCAGTGTCACTACATCAATCAGAGACTAGAGAAGCATCAACTGGTAGGGTTCATTGATGTTGCAGAACATTAGTCTCCAAAGTCCTTGCAGGAGACAGGAGTAGCCAACTATTGAGGATTGCCTTCTACATGACATGGAGTCTTCAGTGAAGGCCAGTAACCAATCTGGATGTCAGTGGCAGAGGTTGCACAGAGTAAAAAATATAACTCTACTTCGCTACCCTCATGTGCTATAGACTGGTGCTGGCACCACAGTTGATACATACTCGGGTGAAAGCTGATGCACAGGTCTATACATGTAGCTCAAGCCCAAGGGTGAGCATTGGGCTCAAATCCCTGAACCTGTCCTGTATCCAGTGTGATCGTCACCCCGAATAAGCATGTTATACCATTGTGGCTGCTTAACCTTGCCCTATCCTATAAAAGAAGAGTCACACTGGTCAATAAGAACGATCTACTTATCAGACCATACTCCTGGGACTAGAGCTAGGCCCTACCATGGCACAAATCCCAGAGCAACTTGGGACATCTAATTGACCTCACACAGGAAAGATGATTTTGGATGTGTTCTAAAGGAGAGAAAGAAAGACAGAAGTCCATGGAAGTCCTGGTCTGGGATCAGAGTCCTCTACCTGGGTGGTAGTGCTGCCCTCAGCAGTTTCCACATATTACAGGGAGACTTGAGAAAGTACTGCAAAGCCCTGGACTTGCTGAGGCATAGGATTCAAGGGCTCCTTTTCAGAGTCTAAGGGTGGTACTTGTCAATATTATTATTTTTGTTACTTTACAGATAAAACAACTGAAAACCAAAAAGTCAAACAGCTTTCACAGGGTCATGCAAATACAGAAATAATGGGATGAAATCTGAATTTTGGAGCCCTTTCAGCAATTAATTGGGCATCAGCCCCATAGTGCCAAAAGTGAAGGAGAATCTATTGCTAACAGAAAATTCTACTGCATAAAATAAGCAAAAACCAAATTAAAATAAACCATTAGTTGTTGATTATGTGGCATAATGTACCTACTTAAAGACAAAAATGCTTATGTTTCTTCAAAAACATTTTATATCTGTATAGTCTTTTATCACAACATCCCTGGGAATTAAGTAAGGCAACATTTAACACTTGTATTTCTCAGTTGGGGAACATGCAGTTCAGAGTACTGTTTTGCCTGGGCCTTACACTTCTCAGTAGCAGGTTGGAATTCTAACTCAGTCTCTTTGACTCTACAGCTCATGTTCTGCCTACTAATTTACTCTGAGCATTTTAGCCATACCAAATAATTTCTTACTCAGCAATTTCTTCAGAAGTTATTGCTGATTACCTTTCTCACACTCCATTTTCAACTCATATCTTTTTCATAGTGAGTTACTATGGAGACACATGTTATCGATTTCTCCATAAGACAACGACCTGGCATATTTTTAAATGTTCTGGATTTCTTAGCAACTCAACTAACATTATTCATTTTTGCCTCCACTATCTATTCTTTTGCCTCAGCAAATGAAGCCTGGGTTATGGGCTACCGTCTGGGATGGCAAAGGAGTTTTAGAAAGAAAGTGAAGATTAAGCGCATCAAATATAGATTCCATTCTAGCAAATGCCTATCTCCTTTCTGTTAATGGATTTTTGAAAATGACTAGCAAAGATGGAATGGAAAACTAGAAGATTTAGAACCTCCAAATCCTAGTCATTCTTTTGCCATTCGAACACGGAATGTCACTACTCCGCCCCCACTCCTGCCTTAGTTTCCTCATATCTAAAAGAACGATTATGATTGTACCTACCTCAGAGTTTCGTTTTATCAGTTAGTTATGTATGCGGAAATGCTCTAGACATGAAAAAGTCTTGAGTTATTACCTTTAATGCTGATTTAAGGGCTCACTTAAATGTATGATTTAAAAATATATATTAAAATTTTTAAAAATTTATTTTTTATTATAGAGATGTGGGGTACAAGTGAGGATTAACTACATGAGTAGGCTACATGCAGATAAAATTTGAGTGTCTAACTGCCCCTTACTCCCCCTGTTAGTGGATCAGGTACCCTTTGTGTTGTTCTGTGTCCCCTACCCTTTTTTCCTCCCTCCCCTAGCCGTGTCTGGTGACCACCAATTCCACCCTTGTGCTAATGTGACTAGTGCTCAGGGTCCACTTAGGAGTGAGAACATGCGGCATTCAGTTCTTTGTTTTGTGATAGTTCAGTTAGTAGGATGGTCTCCAACTGCCTTATCTTAAGCACCAAGGGAAGGAGTAGAGGATACAGTGTCTGCCACTGGAGATCTTGCCGTTTAATTGGTAGATGAGTGATACATCAATCCAGTTGTTAAGTTCAAGAGATGTAGGCAGATAATGTACAAGCAAATATTCAACCCACAAACAGTGAACACTGTGGGACTTCAGAAGAGAATAGTGTTGCAGTGAGTTGGGGGTGGCCAGGGAAATTATCCAGGAATGTTTAAACACCTAAGAGGGTCATAAGAGATTCCCTGTGAGCTGCCTGTTTCTTTCTTATGTGGTCTCATCTCACTCGACTACAGCATTCCAACCATGCAATAATGATTGAGAACCTAGACGTTAGAACAAAAATGTCTAAGGTTCACTCCTTGCTCCAACACTTAACTGACTCTGACCCACTGCTTCAGTTTTCTTGTCTGTGTGATGGTTATAATAATAAAACATAATTCAAACTGTTATGGAATAAAGCACGAGAGTAGTGCCTAGAAAACACTACATACCCCCAAAATGTTAGCTATTATTATCAGGCATTATTCTTTGAATATATTTTGCTTCTTGCCTTTGTGCAAGTTTTTCCTCTCTTTTGGCTTTATGGGGTAATTATTATTAAAGATATGACTCTTAGCCACCTCTTCTGTGAGGCCTTTCCTGATTTTATCTCTTCTCTTAGTCCTCCGTAGAATATGTATCTCTTGAATGTGTAAATATGTGTGTATGCACTTCTTATATTTTATACATTCTTCTATTATAATCTGATCACATTGCATTGCAGACTTCTCAGTTTACATATATGTCTATTTAAGCTTCCTGGAAGCAAACAAATTGTTTTAGCTGTGTATGGACCTCCAGCATCTAATATAGCTTGTCAGACAAATGGTTGTAGGTTGGTAGGAGATTGAAGGAAGGGAAAAAAGAAAGGAAAGAACTGGAAAAGAAAGGATCAAAGGAGGAAAAGAAGTATAAAGCATAAGAAGAAAACATTTATTTTGACAAGTTGGTATAAGCAATGGGAGGGAAATTGGATGGAATACATATTTTGGAGAAGTATCGAGTAACTTGGCTAGACAGGAGGCAATGATTTCTGCACGTGAATAGTGTTGACCCAGGTTGATTTATAGTAATTTCCTAGATGGGCCTCACTCAGCAGAGAAGAATCTATCTTTAAGTGGTCTGGAGCTAAGAAAGATGGAGAAATATAGCGACAGGCAAAAGCAATACACAAAATGATACCTTCCATGGATCCCAAATAGTTCAAAATGCGGCCATATTTATAAAAACAAACTTGTTTTGAAATATATTGTGACTCTCTTCAGCATCAGGGAGATCATCTAATATACTACACTACCTCTCTTAGGATTTTCATTAGTTTTGTGAACATCTTACATTTTATAAACCTGAAAAGATGATTTTTTTGCTGGGTGAAGTTTGATGCTGGATTGACTGAAGACTGTGTGTCTATATGGAATGTGTTCCTTAATATCCTTCCAAAATGTAATGTGATCTTGGGCAGAGGGGACTGTTTTATTAGCTAATTCCAGATTAATAAGTTTCTCTGGTCAATTAAGTTTGGAGAATCTGCCTCAGTTGTATTATGGTGTTTCCGTATTGAAGGTTCAGAAATTCTTGCAGTTAAAAAGCTTCATTAACTTTGTAAAAAAAGAAATGTTTTCCCCAAACTGAGCTATCACAGAATTTTGTTTTTGAAAATACTTTATTTTGTGATATTATTGCTTAAAAAATTCATTTCATGGAAAAATGCCAAAATATAGCTATATGTCTCAATAACTCACTCACCATGATGCTTTTTCTTAATTTTACACATTGAAAGCCTTTTTTAAACATGATCTCTTTTAATCCTCACAAATTTCTCGTGAGATAATCAGAGAAGGGATCATCATTCTCATATTGTAACTGAGGAAACTGAGACCCACGATGGTTCCTGTAATTGGAAATAAATGAATGAAAAATAAATGAATGGATATGTGAGTCATACATTGAGTGAGTCAGCGGACTGGATGTTTCCAATTACTCAAATATTTCCTCAGGCTTAGTATTTCATTGATTTGATAAATATCTTTTGAGTGTCTCCTTTGAACCAGGCACTTTGCTTAAGAGTTCACAGAGATTGGTATGACAAAGTTCCCAACCTTGTAGAATATGCAAAGGAGTTGCAGAAACAAACACTAAACAGAATTCTATGTGACTCTGTAATCAAGGTAAGTGCCAAGAAGTTACAGGGGTGAAGAGAAAGGCTTCACTATATGAATCCTTGTTTAAACTAGGAAAAAAAGGGCTCCTTCAGGTGGAGACAAATTGTGTGAGTGCAGGGTTTTGTGAGTAGAACTCTTTGTGGAAAAAGAACAAAGGAAACAAAGCAAAACACATGACTGAGTGTAAGATGTGGTGAGAAGCACGTGTAGTAGTCCTTACCCTTTATACAGTGGATAAGCGTACCTTTGGCATTACATCATCCCCAAACTCAGGGCTCAAGGAAAGTATTGTTTGGAGTAGAATGAAAAATCGGTAGAGGCTCCTGGAAGATGAACCAGGAGCCAGTTCTTGAAAGATGATAAAGTGCTGACAAAGTGAACAAGAGAATTTGAGTAGAGGAAGGGATACTATGGTTGGATTCCCAGGGAGGAGTGAGTATGTGATGCTTTCTAGGATTTAGTAGCAGAGAGGCAGGATATAGCTGAAGATGACTGGTAAGGGAGGCAGGGGAAATCCAAAGCTAGCGTTAAACTAATTTTAAGCAAAGAATAGGAAAGAATCCTCCTCTGTCTCTCTAAAGTCACAGTGCTGGCATTCGATCAAGTTTGTTGAAGAATATTAAAGGGTGCGGGAAACCCAAGCAGCTTCTTTTGTTAATCTCAGATACATCAGCCACACCAAAATTTCCTCCAGATACCTTCACAGTAACACATATTTATGGTACAATTACTGTGAGCCAGACATTTGAGGTGACCATAGCCTTACAAACAGGCAGAGTAATTATAGTACTATGTATTAAGTGACATTAGAGGCATTACAGGAGTAGAGAGAAAAGGTGGTCAGACCAGCAAGTGGTGGCAACCTGGCTGAGTCTTGGAAGATGAACAGAATTGTATCCAGGTGCAGGAATGAACAGGGCTTCTCCAGCACATACCTTTTTCAGAATTTGAAAAAATCAACTCCTTTGAGCGAGTAAGTCCACAAAAAACATACACCCTCTGAACATCCAGTTAGGTAAAGATGTCCCTGTCTCTGGGCTTCCACCGCCCTGGGACAAGCTAGATTTCAGTCCCTGGTTGAGATCCCTCAGCCAGTGACCCCTTCTCTGGCAAAAGCCTGCACAACCATTTGCCTAGTCTCAGTAGACCTTAGTGGAGAAGGACATTCCAAGGGTGAGAACATTAGGAACATCAGGTAGGAAATGTCTGGTGTTGCTAGAGAGTATATACAGTAAGACATGGAGAGGTGAAACACGAGACAAGTTTAGATCATGAGATCTTTGCTTGCCATGCTGAGGCTTTATGCTACAAGCCATTGCAGCGTACAAGACCATGCATTTTCTCTGGATCACTGTATTGAAATCCCTTGGGCTGCTAATTAAATGCAAATTGGAGCCCCATCATATACATACTCTGTTAAAATGTTTGAATGTGGGCCCCAGGCATGTGTATACATTTCTCCAGATGATTGTTTTCTTTTTATGTTTCCGTATGAATTTCTGTATTGTTATTTCCAGGTCTGAGATGAATCATGCTGGTAATTTAGTGGGTACTGCGTTCAATCTATAGATTGCCTTAAGTAGGATGGACAACTTAACAATGTTGATTCTTCCAATCCATGAGCTTGGAATATTTTTCCATTCGTTCGTGTCTTCTTTGAGGGTACAATTCAGGTTTAGGTACACAAGTGGACATTGTACAGCTAAAGTTTGGTCCTCCCTTTGGTCCCCACTTGAGATGGGGTACCCTTATTCATGTTTTGTTCCCCCCCACCACAATATGCAGATGATGGCTAATTTATCTTCATGAAAGTTAGAGAATCATGGCTGTGAAGGCTGAAAAAATAAAACTGTGCAATTTGTGTTTTGGAATGATTGCTCTGGTTGCTTGTGAATGTGACATTGGTACGGTGATGGCTAGTAGCAGGGAGACCAAAAAGATAGCTGATGAAACAAATCGGACAAGGCTTAAACAATATCTATGTCTGACTTGTTTTAAGAAAATTTCTTCATTCAGGAATGCAATGGCTTCATCAGATGAATCAAATTATTACTAATATGAATATTCATGCATTCCCCAAACTGGGTACTATTAACATAATTTCATATATGTGTGGGCCTAATTAAATTATTTTTTGATAATAGCAGTGATTCCAAAGGGTCCTCCCTTGGTGTAATACTCATGACTCAAAAATGAGTCAAAAGTACTTATGATGCTTTGTTAATGCCCGATTTTTATTGTCAACAGTTTTTTCTTATGTTATTTTATTCATGATGCAGTGGAATTGTTTTCAGCAACTCAAAACCACCTAATTAATTGTATTCATTTTTTATTGCAATAATTAATTGACCCAAGCCAGTCTGCATTATACCTGGATGTAATTAGCTATCTGAAATGGTAGTAGTGGGTAGATGGTTAGTAGTGGATGACCTGCAGGTTAGATGTGTTAACTAATTAGCCTAAAAATCTTTTGCTAGAGATCCTGAGTGGATTGTATCTTAAGGTCAGAACTGCATTTTAACTCTAGGACTACTAGCTGGAAAATTGGATCCTCAATCGCTCCAATTTGACAGATCACTGGAGTCATTTTGAAATAACTTATATACATTCTATCCTTTGGATCTACCTGCCAGTCCATGAGACTCAGTCATTGGTAAGATATTTTAGTCAAAGATCAATCTCCTATCAAAGAAGTTTAAGAAAAACATTTTTTGTATTTGTTGTTTCTTGTGGGGAGGGGTAAGGATACAGGGCACTCATTCACAACTCAAAGTTAAGAACAGACTCATGGGTTCTAAAAAAAATTAGATATTTACTATTTGTTTGTTTCTCTTGGAAAGAAGTTGTTTCTTTTTTTTCTGTACGTTTGCTCCATTTTTCCCTCCATAGGTCAATTTCCTTGATAAAGCACTTGTTTGTGATTCTGCATAATGTCAACTTTGGGTTAACACTGTGTCAACTGCAAGCTCAAATCCATCTGCTCTGCATGACTTTAGACATTCATTTCCCAATATAGACTGGTTTTAATGTTTATGAGTTCAAGTTCTTAAAAGCGAGGCTCTGTTAAAGGACCATAACTCTGTAATTTTTTCAATTACTTTTGGCAAGAGTGAGGCATAATCTAATACAAACATGTAATTCCAGGTCTACTTTTTGATCAGGAGAGGGCAGGGAACTTCCAAGAAGGAGTACTGAACCAGGTATAGAGAAAAATGATCAAAACAGGTTCATGTCATAAGAGCAGCTGTCTAAGATGTCGCAGGTAAATCCACTGAAGCCATGGTATCTACTATTCCGGAGAAATCATACTTTACTTTCCAGAACAATGAAATACCACTTTCTTTATGCCTCCCCTTATTCCAAAATACCTTTAATGGAGACTGGAGAAACCCTAGTAACCACATCTTGAGGGGTGATTAAACTTCTTTCATATGTCCCCAACTTGCATCCTGGGAAGAAATAGGAAAAGTGACCACATTTTAAGATGGTTTAGATTCAGAAGGAAAAGAGAAGCACAATTTTGGAAACACAAGGATCACTGAGATGGAAAAAATATAACTTAGCCATATGGTTGAAATGAAATTCAAGTTGAAACAAAATATTGTATTGTAGGTCCTGAGCTGTAAAGTTATGCCATATTATGCCATAAGGGCTGTGTGTGCCTGTGTACACACACACACGCACACACACACACACACACACACACACATGGGCCACACACACAAGGACACACACAATTTCTCTTTTTTTTATATTCAATATTTTTAAATTATGATATTGTGGGTATTGTGGGGTACAGTTAAGTGTTAGGTATACATATATGCTTCATTCAGGTACCCTTGTTGATAAGAGGTGTCTCCCCATCCCCAGACAGATATTTACTACCATTATTTCCATCGCCCTACCCACTCCCCCCATAGTTTCCCACCACTGTCAGTCATTTTCTTATGGTAATAGGTTGGATGATCAAGGCCTACTATATGAGTGAGAACATGTGATACTCAGTTCTTTGTTTCTGTGAGGGGTCACTCAGTATTATAGACTCTAGTTCCATCCAGGTTGCTACGAAATTCATGATGTTGTTCTTTTTTATGGCTGCGTAGTATTCCACTGTGTATATGTACCACATTTTTTTAATCCAGTCCCCTTTTGATGAACAGCATGGTTGCTTCCAGGTTCTTGCTATTGTGAACAATGCTGTGATAAACATACGTGTGCAGGTATCTTTTTTATAGAGTGATTTGAGTTATTCAGGGTATCTTCCCAGTAGGAGGATTGTGGGGTCATATGGGAGGTTGATATTTAGAGCTTTTAGGAATCGCCACACTAGGAATCACCATACCATGGCTTCAGTGGATTTACCTGCAACATCTTAGACAGCTGCTCTTATGACATGAACCTGATTTCCACAGAGGTTACACTAGTCTACACTCACATCAACAGTGCAGAAGTGTTCCCTTTTCACCATACCCTCTCCAGCAACTGTTATTTTTTGAGTTATTGATAATTGCCATTCTGACTGGAGTTAGGTGGTATCTCAGAGTGGTTTTGATTTGCGTCTCCCTGATGATTAGTGAGGTTAAACATTTCTTCATGTGTCTGTTGGCTGCTTGGATGTCTTCCTTTGAGAAGTGTCTGTTCATATCTTTTGCCCATTTTATAATGGGGTTGTTTGTTTTTTTCTTTTCAGCACTTTTGAGTTCCTTGTAGATCCACGATGTTAAGCCTTTGTCAGACCTGGAGTTGGCAAATACTTTTTCCCAATCTGTAGGCCGTCTCCCTGCTCTTGATGGTTTCTTTGGCTTTGCAGAAGTTTGTTAGTTTAATGAGGTCCCACTTGTCTATCTTATCTCTTATGGCCTGTGGGTTTCGGGTTTTGTTCAGGAATTGGATGCCAGTTCCAATTTCCATGAGGGTATGTCCTTCATTTTCTAAGGTTCTTATGATTTGAGGTTTTACCTTTAGGTCTCTGATCCATTTGGAGTTAATATTTATGTATCGGGATAGATAGGGGTCCTGCTTCAATCTTCTGTCAACCAGTTTTCCCAGCACCATTTACTGAATAGGTTCTCCTCTCTCCAAGGTAGGTGGTGGAGGCTTTTTG
>CAUYQG010102068.1:0-11655 GCA_963574415.1 Tarsius wallacei
TTAGCTGAGTGTGGTGGCACATGCCTATAGTTCCAGCTACCTGGAAGGCTGAGGCAGAAGGATCGCCTGAGCTCAGCAAGTTGAGGCTGCGGTGGCCATGAGCGTGCCACTGCACTCCAGCCTGGGCGACAGTGAGACTCTAACTCAAAAAAGAAATTTTTTATTTGTTTGGCAAATTGTACTCACTATGGTGTACAACATGATATTTTGAGATGTGTATATGTTTTGCGATAATTGAATCAAGCTGATTCACATGTTCTCACCTCACTGTTATTTTTGTCTTGAGAACACTTAAACTCCACTCTCAGCAAGTTTCAAGTGTAATCTATATTTTTATTCGTTATAGTCACCAAGCTGTCCGACAGGTCTCCAGAGCTTATTCCTCCTCTCTAACTGAGACTTTTTTGCCTCTAAATCTCCCCACTGCCTGCCCCTTTCCAGTCCCTGGTAACCACCAGTATACTGTTTGCTTCTCTCAGTTCAATGATCTCACACTCCACATATACGTAGTATGCAGTAGTTTTTTTTCTATGATTTTCTAAGGTCTGCCAGGTTCTTCCACAGCTTCACAAATAACCGGATTTGCTTTTTTTTTTTTTTTGCTTTTTTTTTTTTCTTGAGACAGAATTTTGTTTTGTCACCCATGCTGTAGTGCAGTGGAACAGTCACAGCTCACTGCAGCCTAGAACTGCTAGACTCAGTGATCCTCCTGCCTCAGTCTCCCAAGTAGCTGGGACTACAGGCATGTGCCACCATGCCCATCTGTTTTTTGTTTGTTTGTTTTTTTTCCCTTTTTTTGTAGAAGTGAGGTCTCACCTTGTTGCCTGGGCCAGTCTCAAATTCCTGGGCTCAAGCGATCCTCTCACCTCAGCCTCCCAAAGTACTGGGATGATAGGTGTGATCCACCATGTCTGGCTAGGATTTGCTTCGTTTAAGGCTGAATAATGTTCCAGAGTGTATATATGCCACATTTATACTGCTGACAGATACTTTGGTTGATTCCATAACTTGACTATTGTGACTAATGCTGCAGTTAACATGGGATGTTGATATTTCTTTGACATACTGATTTTATGGTTTTTAAAATACGTGTATACTCAGTGGGGAGAGTTCTGGGTCATTTGGTGGTCTATTTTTCATTTTTTGAGGAACCTCATATTGTTTTCTGTAATGGCTGTACTATTTTACATTCTTACAACAGCACACAAGGATGACCTTTTCCCTACATGCTTGTCAACATTTGTTCTGTTTTGTTTGTTTGTTTAAATAAAAGCCATTTTTTTCAAATAGAAGAAGCTTTTATTTGTAAAGGAATTAGTCTACAATATATTACTGTAATGTAAACAATATAAACAAATGATGCCATAGGCCCACAAATCTTCCATCCATGTGGCCCAGACTCACAGGAAGCAGTGTTGTTTTGCAACAGTCTTCTGTATGAAAATTTGCAAGTAACAAAGGTGTATTTACAAGCAAGTTTAGGCAGCAGAGTTTAAGGTGCTTTAATTTAGCAACTCATGTTATCATCAACAAACATTTGAATGCTCCATTTTACTCCACTGAATACAGATACAACAAATATGAAAGTCTAACATTCATACACATACTACTGGTTAATATGAAAGTGCTTTGTCTTTTTTTTTAAAGATATATGGCAAATGGACACAATAAAAGCAATTGTTACATGTGTGTAGTGATCGCTCATTATGGTTTTAATTTGCATTTCCCTTTATATTATTGACACTGGGCATTTTTTTAATATACCTGTTGGTCATTTGTATGTGTTATTTGAGAAATGTCTATTCAGGTCTTTGGCCAAATTTTTTTTTTTTTAACTTTTAAATTTTCTATTTTAAAGATGTGGGATACAATTCAGGGTTAGGTATACAAATATTCATTATGCGGATATTCTTGTTGATGAGGTGTGCCCCCCCCAGCCAGATTCTCACTACTGCCAATCCCACCTCCCCACACCCCCCACCCCCTCCTCAGTTTCCCACTACTGTCAATCCTTTTCTTATCATATTACGATAGTTGTTCAAGGTTCACTTATGAGTGAGAACATGTGATACTCAGTTCTCTGTTTCTGTGAAAGATCACTCAGTATTATAGACTCTAAGTCCATCAGGTTGCTGTGAAGTTCATGATTTTGTTCTTTATGGCTGCGTAATATTCCATTGTGTATATGTACCACATTTTTTTTATCCAGTCCTCTTTTGATGGGCAGCATGGTTGGTTCCATGTTCTTGCTATTGTGAACAGTGCTGCAGTGAACATACGTATGCAGGTTTCTTTTTTATAGAGTGATTTGAGTTCTTCCAGGTATATTCCCAGTAGGGGGATTGTGGGATCATATGGAGGGTTGATTTTTAGAACTTTTAGGAATCGCCACACTGTTTTCCACAGAGGTTGTACTAGTTTACACTCCCACCAACAGTGTAGAAGTGTTCCCTTTTCACCACATCCTCTCCAGCATCTGTTATTTTTGAGTTATTGATGATGGCCATCCTGACTGGAGTTAGGTGGTACTCAATGTAGTTTTAATTTGCATTTGTTTGATGACTAGTGAGGCCAAGCATTTTTTCATGTATCTGTTGGCTGCTCATATGTCTTCTTTTGAGAACTGTCTATTCATATCTTTTGCCCACTTTGTAATGGGGCTGGTTTTTTTTTCTTTTCAGCACGTTTGAGTTCCCTGTCGATCCTAGATGTTAGGCCTTTGTCAGACATACAGTTGGCAAATATTTTTTTCCAGTCTGTAGGCTGTCTCCCTGATCTCTTGATGGTTTCTTTGGCTTTGCAGAAGCTTGTCAGTTTGATAAGTCCCACCTGTCTATCTTATCTCTTATGGCTTGGGCACGGCAGGTTTTGATCAGGAATTGGTTGCCAGTTCCAATTTCCATAAGGGTGTCTCTTGCATTTTCTAAGGTTCTTATAGTTTGAGGTTTTACATTTAGGTCTTTGATCCATTTAGAGTTGATTTTTGTATATGGGGATAAGTAGGGGTCCTGTTTCAATCTTCTGCATGTGGTCAGACAGTTTCCCCAGCACCATTTACTGAATAAATTCTCCTCTTTCCAGTGGTTGGTGGTGGAGGCTTTGTCAAAGATGAGTTGGTTGAGAAATTGAGGGGTTTTTTTGGCCCAATTTTTAATCAGGTTATTTGTTTCCATGCTCTTGAGTTGTATAAGTTCTTTATATTATGGATTTTAACTGCTTATCAGATGTATGGTTTGCAAATATTCTCTCCCAGTCTGTAGGCTTTCTCTGTTAACTGATTATTTTGCTGTGCAGAAGATATTTAATTTGGCTGGGCATGGTGGCTCACACCTCTAATCCCAGATCTTTGGGAGGCCGAGGCAAGAGGATTGCCTGAGCCCAGGAGGTCAAGACCAGTCTGGGCATCATGGCAAGACCTTATCTCTACAATGAATAAAAAAATTAGCTTGATGTGGTGGCTCACACCTGTAGTCCCAGCTACTTGAGAGGCTGAGGCGGAAGAATCACCTGAGCCCAGGAGGCTGCAGTGAGCTGTGATTGTGCCACTGCACTTCAGCCTAGGTGACAGAGTGAGATCCTACCTCAAATAAAAATACAATAATATGCATGAAATTTAAATTGCTTAGGAATCTCATTTAATAAGACACTTTGTAAGGATAATATCCAACATGACATTTTATTTATTTATTTATTTATTTTTATTGTAGAGATGAGGTCTTGCCAAGTTGCCCAGGCTGGTCTCGAACCCATGAGCTCAGGCAATCCTCTCACCTCGGCCACCCAAAGTGCTGGGATTATAGGTGTGAGCCACCGTGCCTGGCACCCAACATGACATTTTAGTTATTCAATGAAGAAGGAGAAGAGCATAGTCAGGTTTTTCTGGATCTTGTTTTTAGAGTTTAGTGTTGGGCATCTCAGGCCAAGTGCAACGAATGTTCTCGCCCATGATTCCACTACCAATCTGCACAGGAGTTTTGACCTGCTCCATTTCTGACTTGGGTCAAGTTTCTTAGGCAACCAGGTTGTCCCCGCTTCCAGTAGTTCACTATATTGATGATATACTTAGTGCAGACTCCTGATGGGCATAGCATGGTATGCTATGCACTACAGGCACTCACCACTGCACCTGTTGTAGCCAGGATTATGAAGCACATTCTCGGTACTGAGCACTTTTCTCTCTGCTTTGCACGCGCTCCCTGATGTAGTCTGCCTAGGCAACTTAGCTGCATTATCGTGCTCAGGGTCTGATGTCATTGCTGAGACACAGTGAAAGAATGTTCAAGAGTAGGGAGGTGACATTTGTTTCAGTAACACTGTCTGTCCAGTATTAGGCCTTGCATCAGTCTCTTTTTACTGCTCTAATGAACTAAGCCATCAGATTTAGTGGTTTAAAACAAGATTCTTTACCTTAAGTTGTACACGTCAGAAGTCAAATGAATCTCACTGGGCTAAAACCAAGATATACATGATTACATTCCTTTTTGGATACTCTTTGGAGGCGTTTTGTTTCCTTCCTTTTCCAGCTCTAGAGGCCTCCAGCATTCCTTGGCATGAGCCCTCTCTCCATCATCAAAACCAGCAAAGACAAGTCAAGGCATTCGTACATGCCCTTACTTCGCCTCTGTTCCTATAGTCACATCTATCTCTTCTTCTGAGCCCCCTCATGTACTTTTTTTTTTTTAGTTGGAGTCTCATTCTGTCATCCAGGCTGGAGTGCAGTGGCATGCTCACAGCCACCGCAGCCTCGACCTGCTGGGCTCAGGCAATTCTTCTGCCTCAGCCTTCCAAGTAGCTGGAACTACAGGTGTGTGTCACCATACCTGCCAAATTTTTTGATTTATTGTGGAGATGAGGGCTCTCCAAGTTGTCCAGGCTGGTCTCAAACTCCTAGGCTCAGGCAGTCCTCTTGCCTCCACCTCCCAAAGTGCTGGGATTGCATGCATGAGTCGCTGTACATGGCCCCCCTCATGTACTTTTAATGACCCTTGTGATGACATTGGACCCACCGGCCTAATTCAGGGTATTCTTCCTATCTTAAGGCTTGGTGGTTGCTAACTTAAGTCTATCTGCACCCTAAATCCCCCTTGCCACATAACATCACATATTCCCAGGTTTATGAGTGAGGAGATGGATGTTTTTGAGATGCAGTTACTCTGCTTACCATAGGCTATCCATTCAGATATTCCATAATGACTGCAAGGTACCAGCTTCCTCATAATTCTGGTCTTTTTCTTAGGTAATAATTGTGTTAAACTTGGACTCCTTTAAGTTATATTTTTTGTAATAAGCAGTACAGCTTACTGCAAACAAATGTAGTTTCCGGCAGGGCTCGGCGGCTCAGCCTGTCATCCCGGCACTTTGGGAGGCCAAGGCGAGTGGATTGCCTGAGCCCATGGGTTTGAGACCAGCCTGGGCAACTTGGCGAGACCTCATCTCTACAATAAATCATAAATTAGCCAAATGCGGTAGTTCTGGCTACTTGGAAGGCTGAGGCGGAAGGATCGCCGGAGCCCAGCAGGTTGACGCTGGGGTGGCTGTAAGCATGCCACTGCACTCCAGCCTGGGCAACGGAGTGAGACTCCAACTCAAAAAAAAAATGTAGCCCATAAAGAAGAAACTCAAAAGCACTTCTGATTGTACCACCCAGGGATAATTACAGTTAACATTTTGTGTGTAATGCTTCCTGTCCTCCACTAAATGTGTGTGTTTTTGCCTCTGGAGCATTAAATCATGCTAGTTTATCATGTAAATGAGTCAATGACTCTTCAAATCTTACTTTGTAAAAGGAATCCAGCCCAGCCATGGGTCCGATGACACTTTTGCGCATGTGGGTAGGAGGGAGCATGCCAGTGATCTTTCTCTTGCTTGGAAAAACCTTGTGTTTACACCTTGTACGATCAGAGATATTCCATTTAAAACTAATCCCATAGCTTCAAATTATCAAGAAAGATAGCAGAATCTAATCAGAATTAGGTTTTTCCATGAGTTTAATGTTTCTTTTACAGCAAATGATAATAATCAGTGATATCTGATGCCTTACAAATAAGTACTATACAAGGAACATTCTCATAATTATATGGACAAGTGACACATCCAAGATAGATGAAAAATGACTAAGATTGCCAATAATTTAAAATAATCACATAAATCTCCTATGGCACATGGAAGACATGATTCAACCTCTCACTAATATTCCCAATTTGGCAACTTTTCAGATTAGATTCTTCAAGCTCAATTTCTGATGCAGAATCATGTCTCTGTTTCCATGGTTGCTGGTAGAGACGAAGCATTTCCTTCTTCTGTGTCTTAGAATCTTTTTTGCTCATTTTGCCAATTAAAATAAATTCATGCCTAACATCAGGCTCGGAGAATTGTTTTTAGCTAGCATCTATGATATTCACAGCTGGTTAAGAAGCACATAATTTACCATAAGAAAAAAGTAGTAAACTTGAGTTTCTTTTCTAAAAATGGATTAAGGATTATGTAGTGTCATTGATCTTTAATGATAACAGCTAAATCCTATTAAGTAATTGTTATATATTCTTATGTGTTTTATGTAGATTAACTTACTTAATAACTGAGACAGTCATATCTTGTAGTTGTTTTTATTTTTGTTTTTGTTTTTTGTCAGAGGTCTCATTCTGTCGCCCAAGCTGGAGAATAGTGGCCCAAAAATGGCTCACCTCAGCCTCAAACCCCTTGGTTCAAGCGATCATCCCACCTCAGCCTTCCAAGTAGCAGGACTACAGAGTGCACCAGCACACCTGGCTAATTTTTTTTTTTTTTTGAGTTGGAGTCTCACTCTGTCACCCAGACTGGAGTGCAGTGGCCGCTCCCGGCCACCACAGCCTCGACCTGCTGGGCTCCGGCAATCCTTCCGCCTCAGCCTTCCAAGTAGCTGGAACTACAGGTGCGCGCTACCACGCCCGGCTAATTTTTGATTTATTGTAGAGATGAGGTCTCGCCAAGTTGTCCAGGCGGGTCTCGAACCTGCAGGCTCAGGCATTCCACTCATCTCAGCCTCCCAAGGCGCGGGATTACAGGCTGAGCCACCGAGCCTGGCTGATTTTTTTATTTTCTGTAGAGACAGGGTCTCACTCTGTTGCCCAGACTGATCTCAAACTCTTAGGCTCAAGCAGTCCTCCTGCTTCAGCCTCCCAAAGTGCTGAGATTGCAGGTGTGAGCCACTGCACCCGGCTCTTGTAGTATTTTATTCCAATTTTGCCACTGAGGAAACTGACACTGTGAGCTTAATAACAGTCAGAGTTAGATCTGCACCCTGAAAGTCAGACCACAGAGCTTGTGTGTTAATTTCACCAAAACATCTCTGTCCAGATTATACATACCTTTTTAAAGAAATCTACCTTCTTTGCTTGATAAATCATCATAAATTTTTTTCTCAATTAATATGAATTTTAAAAATATGAATTAATATCATTATTAGTAGATACAGCGTATGCCACTGTATAGCAGACCATAATTTACTGAATCTGTCCTTTACTGTGAGATATTTCTATTTTTTTAATTTGATTTTTTGAGTCAGGATCTCACTCTGCTGCCTAGGCTAGAGTGCAAGGGGGTTTACCAAAGCCTCAGCCTACCAGACTCAAGTGATCCTTCTGTCTTAGCTTCCCCAATAGCTGGGACTACAGGCACCACCACCTTGCTAAATTTTTTTTTTACTTTTTGTAGAGACAAGGTCTTGCTATGTTGCCCAAACTGATCTTGAACTCCTGGCCTCAAGCAATCCTTCCGCCTTAGCCCCCTAAGGGAGGCTGTTGGAATTATATGCGTGAGCCACTGGTTCTGGCTTTTTTTTTTTTTAATTATTCTCTAGAGACTCTGAATAGTATCAATAGATTGCATCAATGTCAGTGTCCTAATTGTGAAATTATACTATAGTTTTGTAGCAATCACCATTGGAGTAAATCAAGTTAAAGATCAGTAGGATCTCTGTATTACTTCTTACGATCACATGTGAATCTATAACAATCTCAATTTAAAAGAAAATTCATCATCCTGGGCAACATAGCAAGCCTTGTCTCTACAAAAAATTTTAAAAATTAGCCAGGCATGGTAGTGCATGCCTGTAGTCCCAACTACTCAGAAGACTGAGGCAGGAGGATTGCTTGAGCCTAGGAATTAGAGGTTGTGGTGAGCTGTGATTGTGCCTCTGCACTCCAGCCTTGGCAAAGAGTGAGACTCATGACTCAAAAAAAAAATTCACGGAAAAAAATATTCTCTGAATATTCTTGCACAAACATTTGTGCATTGCTAGAGTTATGTCCCTCAGATACATTCTGAAAAGTGGAATTTTGAGTCAATATCAAACTTTTGTTTAGTGCTTGCAATATGCCAAACTCTGTGATACTAGTGCTGATAATGAGAAAATACCTACAAGGACACGATGGCTACCTACACACTGTTTATCGTCCAGCAAGGAGGGAAACTGAACAGAAGACGCTCACGATATATGGAGAAGTCGAGCTGACCTTCCCCACAGGGGTTGGCATTCTGACAATGCCCACTGACGTCAGGTCATAACAAAATAAATCTGACCTGTGTGGAGAAAAATGGAATTGATTTTCTAAGTTTTATGCCTTGTATTGTTCTAATAATGTTTGATGCACAGTAAAGATCAGTAGCGTAAGGTGATCCAGGCAGGGTGGCTCATGCCTGTAATTCCAGCACTTTGGGAGGCTGAGACAGGAGGATCGCTTGAGCCTAGGAGTTTGAGACCAGCCTAGACAACATAGCGAGACCTTGTCTCTACTAAAATTCAAAAAATTAGCTGGGCATGTTGGCACGCACCTGTAGTCCCAGCTTCTTGGAAGGCTGAGGTGGAAAGATTGCCTGAGCCCAGTACTCCAGCCTGGATGAAGAGTCAGACTCTGACTTTAAAAAAAAAAAAATACCTCATCAACAAGGGTACCTGCATAATCAATGTTTGTATACCTAACCCTGAATTGTACCCCACATCTTTATAATAAAAAAATAATAATTTTTTTTAAAAAGCAGAGTAAGGTGAATTAATACTTATCTCTTCACTGTCATGGCTTAAAGGACAAGTTCAGAAGTAAAATTCACATCCTATAAGGCATAAAAAGAAGCAGCCTCGAGCCAGTTGTCAGTGTTCACAGGGCATCGCTTGGAATTTTAGCCATTTTTGCCAGTCAGTGCTCCAATATATGTGGGCATTTGTGTCTATGGGAACATGCGTGTTAGCCCCAGTGGAAATGACGGGGACCAGGGCATGTGCACGTGGGAGTATGCAGGGTTGACACAACCAGCTCTGTCCCATATGGTGACATATGTGTGCACGTGAACATCATGGCGGGGGGGTGACAGGGTCTATGCAGGGTGAGAATCTGTAGAGGAGGAGGTGTGACAGTTGCATGTTCCACAGCTCTACTTCAAGCAGCCTAGACCTGGGACTCTGAAACACAGATCCAATGCTTTCTTATTTCTGATGGTTACAGGTATGGCCTGGACAGGTGTGCCTTGGGAGGTATTTTCTAATGTAGCCTGTGATCCTGAAAGACCCCAGTGTCTCATTCTTGTCCTCCTCTTCTCCCCAGAAAAGCACCCTTCAGAAAAAACATCCCTTAGGAAGAAGAATTGTTAGTCACCTTAAAATCAAGATTCAGGTACATTACCTTTTTCATTAAATGATTAGTATTTGGAATACAAGACTGTTTACTTTTTTTGTCCCTAAACATTCTCTTATTTACTTATTCTTCTAGTAATTTCTTCCCAAGGGATGTGACAAGTGTATCCCTCAGTGAAGTCTTTGTTGACAAAGCCCCTCCTCTGAGCATTACTCATGTACCCATTTGGCAAATTATTTAGGTCCTCCTGTGTGCTCTGCTCTTCTGAGAATCTGATGGTCTAGGAAAATGCCTCCTGGAGCTTGATGTTAGTGCTTTATATTAGTATGTCTTAATGCAGAGGGAATTCGTTTTTAGGTGGAATCAAGCATCAGCTATCATTGGGTCTTCACCTTGGCCTGATTTTCAGAGCACAGCAAGAAAGTAGATGGTTTGGTTGGTCACTGTGTGACAAAGTTATCAACATGGTGAGGCTTTTAAGAGTGGGGTCATCCAGACACAGTGGCTCATTCCTGTAATCCCAACACTTTGGGGAGGCCAACGTGAGAGGATTACTTGAGCCCAGAAGTTCGGACCAGCCTAGGCAACATAGCATATTTTTAAAGATTTTTAAAATTACCGACCATGGTCCCAGCTACTGGGAAGGTTAAGGTGGAAGGATCACTTAAGCCCAGAAGGTTAAGGCTGCAATGAACTATAATCGTGCCACAGCACTCCAACCTGGGAAACAGACTGAGACCACTACTCAAAAAAAAAAAAAAGTAGGGTTTGAAAAAATTTCTGTGACGTCAAAGGCATGAATGCTTTCCAAGTAATCAGTGTATTGAAATTTGTTCTTTTATTTTTAACTAGATTTTCTTTGAGACTGACAGCCTCGATTTTTCTCACTTCTTCATGTAAACTGTAAGAGCAACATGATTTGATGTTGAGTGTGAGTCCTGGCCCTAGGACAAGGGTTGGAAAACTTTGTAAAAAGTTGGGTAGTAACTATTTTGTAATTTGTGGGCCACATATGGTTATATACCCTTCTTTTTATCTTCCTCTATCCTGAGTAGGACTAGGATAGAGGAAATATCTTCTCCCCCATGACTATAATCTGTTTGGGACTTCCTAAAGTTACATATTTTATAATGAGATTAATGCAGGCCTACCACAAAAAGATATTTTCCCTGAAGATCACCAAGAGGAAACTCAAAAAAAAGTTGTTTTTTTTTTTCTTTCTAGAACAGTTTTAAGTTTATAGGAAAACTGTAAAGATAATACATAAGGTTCCCAGATACCCTGCACCCGGTTTTCTCTCTCTTCTGGCTCTTCAACCCCTATAATTCATATATTCATATATTTGACAGTATCCCATAGATCCCTTCCTCTTTCTTCACTCTTTTGCAATCTTTTTTTCTTTTTGTTCTCCTAATTGGCTAATTTCAAATGACTCCTTTGAGTTCACTAATTCCTCCACAGGATTGAATCTGCTATTGGTGCCCTCTTTTAGAGTTTTGAATTTATCATTGTATTCTTCAGTTTCAGGATTTCTGTGTGCTTCTGCTCTATGGCTTCTATTTTTATTTTGTAGATATCCATTTCTTTGGCAGCAATTGCTGGAGCTTCAGAAGGTTCCTTTGATGGTGTTATGTGTGCCTGACTCTTTGTGACCCATGTAGCCTTGCACTGGTGTCTGCGCATTTGAAGTGACCAACTCCCCTTCCAGGCCTTACACACTGGTTTAGCAAGTTCATGCCTACTCCCACTAGGTGCCCAGCTAACAGGATTGCCTCCAGTATTATGATTGAGTCAGGCTGGAACTGGGTCACATGGCTGCTGGTGGGTCCTCAGTGTATTCTGTGGTTGACAAGCCTGTGACCAGGGACTCTTCAGGACAGGAATCTTCTCTGGTCCCTGAATAGACACAACTGTGTTCATAAACTTGATCCATGTGACTGGTGCTGGGATGAGGGTCCACTTCAGGGTCCGTAGCACTGTCTGTTACCAAGTGTGTAGGTTGATGTAGCTTCCTCCATATCCCTAGGTAAGCTCCCATAGGATAACT
>CAUYQG010102078.1:0-15713 GCA_963574415.1 Tarsius wallacei
TTTGAGTTGGAGTCTCACCCTGTCGCCCAGACTGGAGTGCAGTGGCCGCTCCGCGCCACCGCAGCCTTGACCTGCTGGGCTCCGGCGATCCTTCTGCCTCAGCCTTCCAAGTAGCTGGAACTACAGGCGCGTGCTACCACACCCGGCTAATTTTTTTTGATTTATTGTAGAGATGAGGTCTCGCTTGCCCAGGCGGGTCTCGAACCCGGGGCTCAGGCAATCCACTCACCTCAGCCTCCCAAAGGCGCGGGATTACAGGCTGAGCCACCGAGCCTGGCTGTCTTCTTTTTAATAGGAAAGAACCCTTTATATATATGTTTTAAGACTTGGCTTGAACTGGTATCTCATGCATAGTGAAGTTTTGAGCAGAGGCTCTTTTTATTTTGAATATAGCTTCCAGGCATAACTGCTGAGCATGTAATAATAATAATAAAGCACTAGGTCAGGATTCTTAGGTGCAAGAAAAATCCTAGAGTCCACTTTAGCCAATTTCACCAAATTCCACAGAGCTAGAATCAGTGCCCACACCTCACTGCTGGTGATAAGTGAAGAAAGCCCTGTGACCATCACTCAGCGCTGAAGTACTCACTCCCTGGGGATTGAACACCAAAAACTCTGCCACTGCTGCCTCAAAAGCCGGCTGCCTCCTCCCCTTGTGCCCACTGCTTTACACTACTCCCCTGATGGCAGGGCCAAGCTTCATGCCTGAGCCCTAGTCACAGGGAGAGCTAGACGAGCTCTTGCTCCTACCTGGGGGAAGAAATGCTTATGTGGACAAACTTCAGGTGTAGGAAGCATGTTCAAACCATGCTGAGTGGCCACACATTGGACCTAGAGCTCCACTGCATAAGGGTTCTCTGCCAGGGGACAGACTGTAGCCCAGGCAGGAAGCAGGACAGGATGGAGAGCACCTCAGGCTGCAAGTGAGGACACCTGATCGCTCCCATGATTTCTCATATTTATCAGAGTGTGGCTGGGGGCAGATCCCTTGCTCTTTTTGACCTCAGTTTCCTCATCTGTAGAAGAAGAGCTTGGAAAGGGTGATATGTGAAATTCCTTCAGGCACATGTACAGCATTTATTCAAAGTTGCTGCATGCATGAATAAGTCTGTTATCTATTGGGCCTCAGAGAAAGATAAATGACACAAGGAGACGTTGTTTTTAGGTGGGTTAATTTTTGGTTATGAATTTTGTTTTAAATTAGAGTGTTTTTGTATTCTAGTGGTTTCAAAGTCCTGGAAATTCTTTAGATTTTAGCCTTTTAGAAAAAGTTAATTTATGGCAAGAACAAGGAAGCAACAGTTACCAAGAAAGTTTCAATCTGAATGAATTATTAATGATTTTCTTAGTATTGAGAACATGAGAATTTTTATTTGCTGTGGTAACTGTCAGGCTTCAGAACATCAAGATCAGATAACGTTCAGAAAAATTATGGGAAAGATCCTTTCCTAAGTAAGTTAAATTATTTACCATACTTGCTCTTGCAGTAAGTGGAATAAATGAGCATTTATTGAGTGAGTGCCCAGAGGAATTTTCAGCCTCTGTGCCATCCTTGGTAGGACTTGTTTATTAACTATCAGCCCTATTTTAATTATGTACTTGCTTTCCCTTATTTATTTATTTATTTATTTTTTGGTGAGTGTCAGAAAGTCAAGGATTATTAGTTGTAATTTATTCTCTTTCTCAGATGGGTCCTATCTGTGTTTATGTAGCAAAGTAAGGACCTAGCTATGTCCTTCCAGCAAGTTCAGATCTATCTGATAATGTCTTGAGGGTTCCAAGGAGCTCAGCAGAGGGACAGTGTCTGTGAGGGTGAGAAGCAGTCACCAGAACTATGGTCTCTGCTATAGTTATAGGTGCCTCATAGAATCCATTGCTTCTTTGTTCACTTTGACTTCCTTTTTCAATTCTTAGGATTGACTCCACCCTCAACTCTAGGGTGGCTCCCAGTTGGCTTAAGCTAATGATTGTATCCCATTGTCTTGACACGAAAATTGTTTCATGAATGAGCTTAGGACCCAACTTCAGTGAGTTTGAGAGAGAGAATTCCAGGACCTGAATGGGGGTTTCTAGAAGAAATGCCCTTGCTTACCCTAGTATGAGGATTTAGGTTGAGACTGCTATAGACATTAACTCATGATATAGGGAGAAACTGGGGGGCTGTGTGGAACCCAAGGATGAACCTGATGCCACATAGGCTGAGCAGAAGGTGGAGAATTGAGACTGGTGACATTGAGCTTGTGGTTCAAACTTGCCCTGATAACAATACTAGCCTCTAAACTTTTGAATTATGGAAACTGTTAAAAGACAAATTTACAGCTAATTTAATTTTACAGATTTTAATTGGCTTTTATTTGAGATTCTAGAATTGTGCAGCCCTCAGAATCAGAATAGGTTCAGATTACTCTGGACTGCAGCATGGTCTGAGAGTATTAATGAACAAAAGGAAATGAGGTTCAGAAATCGGGTGAAGTGTACAGGCAGCTGATTGGTTACAGCTTGGTGTTTGTCCTGCTTAAACTTTGTTTGAACAGTTGGCCACCTGTGAGTGTCGGAGCTTGGACTTTGTGATTGATTATATAAATATTCTCTTAAGTTAGGTTGCATTAACTTATATGCTATGTTTGGTTGCAGTTCATTATGGAAGGGCCCAAGTATGAAGGCCTCCTTAGGCCAAATTTAGTTTAATTTAACAGAACCAACAGGTTTCTTTTATTGTTTGTGTGAATGTCTGATCAAATATTTCAGGCATATAGATAAGTATGGGGGCAATATAACAAATCTCCATTTATCCATCTCCTATAGTGAAAAATAGAATTCTTTTCTTTTTTTGCTTTAAGATACAGTTTCAAAGAACTAAAGAATAGCAAAATAGTATTGGAAGTCCATTCTTATGCTTTTGTAGTTCCATTATCTATTCTTTAATAATTTTACCAGGATATGTCTTGGTATGCTGTTCTGATTTTTTTTTAAGGTATGTAATATACTTTTTCAATATATAGTTTAATTTAAATTTTAAAAATTGTGGTAAAATACACATAACAAAATTTACTGTCTTAACCATTTTAAAGTATACAGTTCATTATTGGTAAATATGTTCACATTGTTGTGCAACCAATCCTCAGAGCTTTTTCATCTTGAAAAAATGAAACTATGCTTATTAAGTGACTCCCCATTTTCCTCTCCTTGCAGCCCCTGATAACCACCATTCTGCTTTCTGATCCTGTGAATATGATTAATCTACATACCTCATAGAAGTGGAATTATGTCAAATTTGTCTTTTTGTGACTGACTTATATCACTTAGCCTAATGCCCTCGAGGTTCTTCCATGTTGTAGCATGTGCCAGAATTTCCTTCCTCTCTGAGACTGAATAATATTCCATTGTATGGATAGACTACACTTTGTTGATCCAGTCATCCAACAATGGATACTTGGATTGCTTCCACCTCTTGGCTATTGTGAACAATTCTGGTATGAACATGGGTCAACAAGTATCTCTTTTGGATCCTCATTTTCATTCTTTTGGATATATACCCAGAGAGAGAATTGCTAGATATTATGACAATTTTATTTTTAATTTTTTGAGGACCAAACTGTTTTCCATAGTGGCTGCACCATTTTACATATTTTACATTCCCTCTGGGAGTGTGTATTTTAACAAGTTTAGGGTTTAGTTTCTGCACATCCTTTCCAACACTTATCTGTTACTTTTAAATGGTAGCCATCCTGATGGGTGCAAGAGGTGATATCTCACTGTGGTTTTGATGTTCATTTCCCTAATAATTAGTGATGGAGAACATCTTTTTATATGCTTGTTGACCATTTGTATTTCTTCTTTTAAGAAATGTCTGTTCAGGTCCTTTGCCCATTTAAGAAATTGGGTCAATATGTAGTTTCAATCCTTTTGTTTACTTTGGGAATGCCTCCATGTATTGTGGTTTTTAGTGCCTGTTCTTTCTTTCCTTTTTTTTCTTTGCAGAACTCCTACTGTACATGTGTTGGATCCTCTCTACCTGCCTTCTTTATCGCTTTCTCTTGAATGCTGTTTCTTTCGTTAATGCTCTTTATTTTTAAAACTTTCTACTTTTCTCTCTTCTAATTTTATTATCTTTTTATAGATAGGACAGACTTCTACTTTATTAGCTCTAGCACTTGTTATTTTCACAAAATGACAATTGGTTTGTTCATGTGTTTTTTGAGATATACTGCCTCTACTTTAGCTTGCCACTTATATCTTTCTTTTCCCTTTTTTATCCCTGTTATCTTTGTTCTTTCCAGTTTGGTTTCCACTCTTAGTGGTTTTCTTTTGCAAACTGGACTCTGCAGAACTCCTGCAGTTTCACTGCTGTTCTTATATTGTATTGGCTCCAGCACTTTGCAGTGATTATCTGTTGGTGATTTTGAAGTCCTCATGTTCTCAAGGTCCTCAGATGTTTTATTGCTTTTCTCCCATGACCTTCCACCATACAGTACTTTTATCTTAAAGAAGATGCTTCCTTTACATTTGCAGTGTCACAAGGTAACACTTTTCCTTGGGTTGTTAGAGTTGTCAATTTTGGTACCATTAAAGACTTTTTATTTTGAGTTTCCAATATAAAATATCATATCAGAAGTCTCCTAAATTTCATTGTTGGGATAGATGGCTTGGCTCTATGGTAAAGGCAGCATTAGCTTCCTCAGGGAGTTGACTCCCTTTGTGAAATTTAAATTTCTGGTAGAGATGCAAGTTATTACTTATCTTTTCAGTGTTTCCTTTGGCTGAACTTGTGTTTTCTTCTCAGATAAGCATAGTCAAAGACACCGATCTTAGACATATTAAACATTTCTTAGGGTCTATTTAGAATTAACATTAAAAGCTGTTTTCCTTTGCTTATCCATAGTACTGGAGATTATATTTACAGTGCCTAAATTTGACTAAGTAAAAAATGTATTCAAACTTCATCAGAAGAATTTGCATTGGGTTAATAATAAAAAGTGAGAGACAAGGTTGCTTTCAGCAAATACCCTTTCTTATGATGAAAATGATGTGGCTCATATATTAAATCATTGCAGCAGAAGACTTGTGATGCACCCTATATTATAAAGACCACCCTTTACTAAGGAGCATTTTTTAGAAAAAGTAAACATTATAATAAATGTAGCGCCCATAAAATAACTAACCAATGGTAACTGTATTTGTCCCCTCATACTTCATACTGTTTTCTTCTTCAATAACACAAAACTAGACTATTAAGCTTTCTTCTCATCTGTAGTGTGCTTTTTTCTGTTATCTCTTTTGGCCGCTTTTTTCCTGGCAGCCTTAACACTTTTTATCCTCCATGATCACGTTCTTAATTTCTTGTGCCCTCTTAGCATTGACAGAGTACTTTTAAAGAATATTGAAAATTAACGAATGCCTGCATTTCTTCTTTGGTTAGTCTCATACTTGCATTATGTATCTGTGGAAATTAGGCAGCCATTCTGGGAAGTCAGCTGAACTTAGGACAGAAGAATACTTAGTGATCGTACTTCCAGTGCATCAGTCAGTCTTGTCAACCTGCCCTGACTTTGAACATTTTATGATCTGCCTAACAGATTTGGCAGTTGCTGCCTATTTTAATTGTAGAGCATAGACATATGAAAGGCAACCTTCTGCCCACACAGTCATGTTTAATCTTAGTTGTATATCATGGTGTAAATTTTTGAAGATATTTATGGATCAGTTAGGTATTCACATTTAAGTTCAAATTCAACCATGTGGTGGACGCTGGGGAACTGCCAATGCAGATACATGTTGCTAGGAACCTTGTATGCCTGGTTAAGTGTATGCATGCACAGGCAGTCACAACTGTTTCTCAGTTTGCTCCTCTGCTTGGCAGGTAGCAAATTTCTTTTGACATTGCTTATGTGAGGCACCTCAACATCAGAACTGTGATCGTGAAGAAACATCGGTGTCATACTTGAGGAAATTCAGAACTGAATTCCACTTCTGCTCTGATGCAGACTAGCTTTCTTGTAGTAAAAGTTCTCTTCACTGATTTGCCTGAGAGTTACAAAAGCTTTCTTTAACCTGAACCACCTGGGGAACAGTCTTTCCTGCTGGCCAGTGGCCAGGCCTGCCTAGCATTAGTTATCCAAATAACTAGGAATCTTTTTAATTGAAAAAATTAAGGAAAATGGTAATTGTGGTAAAATACACATATGAAATTCACCATCTTAACCATTTTTAAGTGTACAGTTCAGTGGTAAGTACATTCACATGGTTGTGCAAGTTTCACCACTGTCCATCTCCAGAATGCTGCACCCACTAAATGGTGTCCCATTTTGTCTCCCCAATCCCCTGGCAGCCACTGTTCTCCCTCCTATCTCTGTCACCCTTGACAGCTAACTATGAGAATTATTTTGTTCCAAGTGTCAATTAATATGGAATGTGGAAATGCCCTTACTCTAACATCTGTTTTTCTGGCTTAGAGAACATTTTTGACAGTAAAACTTCTGATTTCTTCCTTCTATAATAATAATGTATTGTGCAAAATCATTAAATTCCCTAAAGGGCCATCTTTTATATTTAAATGTGGAGAATAAAATTATTCTGAGCAAAAATACTTTTAATAAAATACATTTTATAAACACAAGTTTATATAAATTAAAAATAAAATATAAATAGCTAAAATACAGTTATATTTAATAGACTGCTTTATAAACAGCTTTAAGTAAAGTTTAACCTCATTTACATAAAATCTGAATAGCAATAAAAAGTAAAGAACAAAGAAAGAGAATAGAAAATTTGAGATCATTTCAGTAATAGAATTAAGTCAAACTTGTCGGTCATCTTCTTTATGAAATTTAAAGTTAGATTGTGGGTTTGAAAAAGTTTTGGGGGGGATTTTTTTGCTGTCTTTTCTAAACCTGAGATGTGTAGAAGCTAAACTTTAAATTCTCCAAAAGAGTCAAAGATGGCATTCTTTCTTCACCAGGTATCTTTGTTTTTGTTTTTTTTTTGAGTTGGAGTCTCGCTCTCGCCCAGACTGGAGTGCAGTGGCTGCTCCTGGCCACCGCAGCCTCGACCTGCTGGGCTCTGGCGATCCTTCCGCCTCAGCCTTCCAAGTAGCTGGAATTACAGGAGTGCGCTACCACGCCCGGCTGATTTTTTGATTTATTGTAGAGATGAGGTCTCACCAAGTTGCCCAGGCGGGTCTCGAACCCGTGGGCTCAGGCAATCCACTCACCTCAGCCTCCCAAAGTGCGGGATTACAGGCTGAGCCACCGAGCCCGGCTACCAGGTATCTTTGAAGGGAAAAATGGAAACTATCTTCTCATCAAATTCCTGAGACCAAATTATGTTGTGTGTTAGATTGGAGGTAATGATCTATGTCTGTAGCAGTGGGAGTCTTTTGTGGCATGTCCTTGGGAGCAGGTGTCTACTTTTCCATTCCCAGGCACAGAGCCCTCTGGTGTACATAGAACGTTAACGGATACAATTTTGACCCCCCCAGCTTGCTCTCAACTCCGGTTGCAAATCACATACAACTAAAGCGTAGAGTATCACTGAAAGCAGATAGTTAGTCTGGGTATATGCCCCCAAAGAATTAAAAGCAGGGCCTTGAAGAGATATTTATATATCCATGTTCATAGCAGCGTTAGTCACAATAGCTAAGGGGTGGAAGCAACCCAAGAGTCCATCGTTGAATGAATGGGTCTGTAAAATGTGGTCTATGCATGCAGTAGAATATTACTGAGCCTTGAAAAGGAAGGAGATTCTGACACATGCTACAACATGCATGAGATATTATGCTAGTGAGATAAGCCAGTCACAAAAGGACAAATACTGTGATTCCCCTTCTGCGAAGTACCCAGAGTATTCGGACTCATAGAAACCGAAGGATGGTGGTTGCCAGGGGCTGGGGAGAGGTGGGAATGGGAAGCTGGTGTTCAGTGGGTACAGAGCTTCAGTTGTGCAAGATGAAAAGATTTCTGCCAGTGGATGATAGTGATTGTTGTTCAACAATGTGAGTGTACTTTATGCCATCAAACTGTAACTTACAAATGATGACGATGGTATGTTTCATATTCCTTCTCATTTGCTACAATTTAAAAAACTGACAATAAGAAAGTGACTATCCTGCCAGGTGCAGTGGTTAATGCCTGTAATCCCAGCACTTTGGGAGGCAGAGGTGAGAGGACTGTCTGAGCCCAGGAGTTTGAGACCAGCCTGGGCAACGTGGTGAAACTTTGTCTCTACAGTAAATAAAAAAATTAGCTAGGTGTGGTGGTACATGCCTGTAGTTCCAGCTACTTGGAAGGCTGAGGCAGAAGGATCACCTGAGCCCAGAAGGTTGAGGCTGCAGTAGTCGTGATCATGTGACTATGTTCCAGCCTGGGTGACAGAGTGAGACTCTGACTCAAAACAAAAGCAAAAATAAACAAACAAAAAGAATGAATACCAAATAATTAAAAAGAGGCAAGACGTTAGTAACGTTACTTGGATGGAATAAAGATACAGCAAACAAACCTCACCAATTTAAACCTAATTCAAAAAGTACAAAATATAGTTTGTGTTTTTTTAGACCTGTCCTGATTGAGTCAGCCCTAGCAGCTTAAAACCCTTCCCATGCTTCCTGCCATTCTTAAAGTACCTGCTCTCTGGGTGGCCTGCAAGACCTGACTGGCCTGGCCCTGCACTTGTCTTGTGCAGCTCCTGTATGCTCTCTGTGCCCGGCCACAGTGGTCTCTCAATTCCCCAAACTCTGCCTGTTCCCTCCCAAAATAAGCATTTGTACTTTTTCTTCCCTGTCTAGAAAACTTTTCATTCCTCTTTCTAAGATTAAGGTGTGTAATTCTTCCTGTAAGCTGGACTCCACATTCCCAGTCACTCTTTTTTATGTTTCAGGTCTCATGTACTGGTCACTCTCAGAGAAGGCTCTCTCTCTCCCCACCCTTAAGCCCCAGCCCTGCTCTCCTGCCCTCTGTCTTTGCGTTATCTTCTGTTAAACACTTTCTACTATCTGAAGTTGAACGTTGTGTATCATCTGAATCCCATCCTGGAACGTAGACGGGTTAGGTGTGTTCTAGCTAGGTGTGTCCACCCATTTATAGGATCCTACTTGGCCCACGGCAGGTGCTCAGTGCAGATTTACTGAAGGAGCCAGGGAACAGGTGAAATGAGCTTAAATTTCTACAGACAGTGCTCTGGGTCCATTATGTGAGTCTCCCAAGGTGGGTCTGCTGGGTCTTTCTCAGTGTGTGATGCCTTTTATTAACCATCCACATTATGTCCAAACATCTGACATCAGTAGGGAGGGATGTTTTCTGGTTAATACAGACTCAGTGAATACCTAGCGACTTATAATCATCAGTCCCTGAACCATATTGATGACAAAGAACTGCTCTGGCTCTGTCATTTTGAGGTGCCAGCTAGATTCTTTTAATGGGTTTTGTTATGTTTAAAAATATTTTCATCGTGTCCACAGACAGATTCTTCTTGTCCTGAAACAGGGGTGTCCAACCTTTTGGCTTTCCTGGGCTTCATCGAGTAAGGAGGAATTGTCTTGGGTCACACATAAATTATATAATGTAGTTAGTGTATATACATAATAATACTTCTTTTATATTTTATACTTTGTATTATAAAATTTTAAAAATGAGAACAATATAAAACTAGTGGGAAATTTGACCTTGCTTTTGTAAAACTAATCTATCAGTTGGGCTCGGTGGCTCAGCCTGTAATCCCGCGCCTTGGGAGGCTGAGGTGAGTGGATTGCTTGAGCCCGCGGGTTCGAGACCCGCCTGGGCAACTTGGTGAGACCGCATCTCTACAATAAATCAAAAAATTAGCCGGGTGTGGTAGCGTGCGCCTGTAGTTCCAGCTACTTGGAAGGCTGAGGCGGAAGGATCGCCGGAGCCCAGCAGGTCGAGGCTGTGGTGGCAGGGAGCGGCCACTGCACTCCAGTCTGGGTGACAGAGTGAGACTCCAACTTAAAAAACAAAAAACAAAAACTAATCTATCAATATCTGGTTTGATGGAAATGGTTGCAATCTATTTTTTTTTTTTGAGTTGGAGTCTCACTTCGTCGCCCAGGCTGGAGTGCAGTGACACACTCACGGCCACCCCAGCATCGACCTGCTGGGCTCAGGCGAACCTTCCGCCTCAGCCTTCCAAGTGGCTGGAACTATAGGTACAGCTAATTGTTTTGATTATTGTATAGACAAGGTCTCGCCAGTTTGCCCAGGCTGGTCTTGAACCCCTGGGCTCAGGCACCCCTCTCGCTTTGACCTCCCAAAGTGCTAGGATTACAAGCTTGAGCCACTGCCCAGCTGGTTACAATCTTAGCGCATTCTCAAGGTGCTCGTCAGAAATGTTTGTCAAATTTTGCTTCTCGTGTGCTTCATAACTGAAAACAGCAGCTCACAAATGTATATGTTGCCAAAAAATGATGTCATGAATAAGGTGTGATTGTGAACTTCACATGGGATCGTGAAGAAAATAAGTGCTGAAAACATGTCATGTTAAAAGATTTTGTGGGCCGTGTGCAGTCTGTGGGCCATGGGTTGGACATGCCTGCTCCAGAACTTCCTCTAGGATAACTGTTCAAGCCTGGAGGACTAATGTGTCTACTTTTCATTTATTTTAAGAATAGTTTTTTAGAGAAAGCTCTTAAAAATTCCAGTGGGATCATCTGTGTGATTGCTGGTTGGGACTGGCACTTTGTCAGGTCACACTGTTTAGGAGGAATCATGTGCAGTTGGTAGAGTGATATCACTCTATCAGTGACATCTTAAATACTTAGCATCAAGATGATGGGAGAGTCGTCAGTTACTTTTATGCTGTCAAGAACTTAGAGATGGCCAGCAGAGTAATAGGCCTTCCTCCCTCACTGTGTTCAAACATTCCCTCTCCCTCTCTATTAAGATGGCTATATCACCATGAAGGTGGACACATGCCTGCTTGTCTTGGCTTGGTTTCCTTATGTGAACATACCAGTTTTTCTTCTCTCTTGTGTGGTGTACCTGGAATTTCACTGAGCCCTGGTAGGTGAAGAAGAAGTTGACAGGGTTTGTGTTTCGTGTTTGAATGCCCTCCACTGGCCTCTCTCTCTCTTTTTTGATTGTATTTGTGCATATTTATGGGATACAGTCATATAGTTAGAAGGAATACATTCGAATGTTTGATAGCAGAGTAAGGTGATTACAATTAACAACAACGTATTATATGTTTTAGAGTCCAGTGTGCTCACCATTACACAATGGATATATTGTACAGTTTCCAAATAGCTGAAAGAAAGGACTTGAATTATATCTGACACATAGAGATGATAAGTACTCGGGTGGTGGATGTCCTGAGTACTCTGACTTGACCACTACACATTCAGTGCACTGGCCTCTCTTTGATGTCTACTTTATTTTATCTCAAGGAAGACTGTGGATAAGAGTCCCAGAAAGGCTGGGGTGTCAGGAGGTGGGGTGCAGGGAGCTGACAGGCTGTGGGGTGACCTGGACTGAGGCGTTCTCATGCACCCCGGCACGCTAGAGCTGCTGGACCACATTTGCCTGGAGTTCGTGCTCACAGCCAGTGACTCAAGGCAGAGTGAGAAAACTGGCAGCAGCAGCATTTGCAGCAAGGTGGGCTTCCTGGGCAGTCCTGATGTGGTGGGAGGGATTGCCAGGGATTGGCTCTAGGGTGTTTGCCATCTGCCATCTGCTGCTCAGAGCTAGTGGAACTGAGGGATTCGCCTGCTCTGGGCAGGGTTTGGGCCCCGGTTCTTGGCTTTGAAGGCCCAGGCTTTCCTTCTGCCCTCCTGAGGATTCTGTAAGCTGTCCAACATTCCTTAGGTAAATTCCAGTTTCCACTTTGCTCTGCCAGCTTGTATTCTGTGGTTTGGACGTCAAAACTCAGAATAGGAGAAGCCTGGTATAAAGAGCGAGGCAGGCAGTAGTTCCTCTGGGAAGTGGGGGCAGGGCTTCTGGGACTGGGAATTCCCCCAGGGTAGGGCCAGGCTGTGAGGTCCCACCAGGGTTGAGGGATGGGTTTTTTCAAGTCCACGGCAGGCAGTGAGGTGTCGGTTATTCAGATTGTTCCATCTGATGGGCTTAAAGAAGATGAATGCTGGGCCCAAATTCTTAAACTTTCAACTGGCATGACCAGCATGTGGAGGACTAGAGGATGTGCTGTGGTTGCACAGGAACAAACGATGGAACTGCAGGAAAGGATCGGGACTTTCCAAGTGTGATCCTTTGGGATGCTGGTCACCAGCGGTTGTGTTCAGGGCCTTCTTGGCTCCTGTGGAAGTGCTGTCCTTCACCAAGGAGGCATGGGGCCTGAGACCCCATGGATTCTCGGGAGGGGGGATTAGGAGGACTGAGGACCTTGCTCAGCTGTGTGTGCCGGCCACGGCAGGCCTGGCTCCGTCAGGTGCAGGTTTCATGGGATCTGGCACCTCACCTGGGAAGCCAATCTCCTCGTGCTTGTACCTCCATCCCCCACTCCCCCCTACTTTTTTGAGGCAGGTTCTTACTCTGATACCCAGGCTGGAGTGCAGTGTGGTGATCCTCGCTCACCACAGCCTTGTTCTCCTTGGCTTAGACAATCCTTTCCCCTCAGCCTCCCCAGTAGCTGGGACTACAGGTGCATGCCACCATGCCTGGCAATTTTTAAATTTTTTGTAGAGATGAGGTCTCACTATGTTGCCCAGACCGGTCTTGAACCCCTAGGCTCAAGTGATTTTCTTGCCTCGGTCTCCCAAAGTGCTGGGATTACAGGCATGAGCCACTGCGCCCAGCCTCTCTACTCCTTTTCTTATCAACTTGAGTCAGGCCCTATCAAGGAAGTGGTGCCGCTGCCAGTCTAAAGTCCACAGGGAGAAAGCTTACATGTCACTTGAGCTTAGATTTTGCTAATTTCTGAGGTTGCAAATTTGGCTCATACGGACACTGGTGCAACCCCAGGTGCTTGACTCAGGAGGAACAAGCACAATTTAGACTTCACCAAATTTCCTCATGTGGGTGTGCTTCCTCCAGAAGGATCTTAAACCCACGCTGGTCTCTTATCCTCTGATGGTCTTTTCACGTCCCTCATCCCTGTGTGTGTCCTTGCTTTGTTCTTTCCCTAACTGGCTTGCTGAGAGGAGCCATTATGATCACGCGGCGTTTACCTCTTCGGCTCCCTGGTTCTTCTCTCACTTCATCATCCCCTTGGCAAAACCCCAACCCTGTCTAACCCAATTCCCTGCATCCCTGGTGCCTGCACCTGCCCAGCTGGATGTGGTGGGGACAAAGCACAGGACTGGGCTGAGTGACCGAACTAACCACATTCACAGTCATGTGCCTTTTCATCCATCTCCCTTCCCTCGTTCAGGCCTGTCCCAGACACTGCTGTGGGATACAGCCGGGTTGGCAAAAGTCCCTGCCTTCCTGCAGCATGCATTTTAGAGGCGGAGATAGACAGACATGACAAAGAAGTAAAATGCACAGTGACAGAATAAATCCAGGGGATGTGTGTATGTGTGTGTGTGTGGGGGGGGGGACGGTCAGAGGACAGGGGGTTGGAAGGCCCCTTTTTAGAAAAGGTGTCTTGCAAAGGCCTCCTTAATGAAGAGATATTTCAGTAGACAACTGCAGAGGTGAGGGGAAGGGCATTTAAGGCAGCAGGCAGAACAAGTGCTAGCAGGAACCTCCTTGGGATGTTCAAGGGACAACAAGGAGGTCAGCGGGGCTGTAGTGGAGTGAAGAAGGGGAGAGCAACAGGAAATAATGGTGAAACAGGGATCTCAATCATCTGGGGCCTCTTACATCACTGGGAGGACTTTGATTTTTTTCCCCACAGTGAGATAGGAGCTACTAGAAGGCTTTGAACGGAGGAGTGATGTGGCCTAACTTAGGTTCTAACAGGCTCTTTCTGGAAGCTGTATATAATACTTTGATGGAGAGCCAGGGTAGAGAAACTGGGAGACCAGCCTGGAAGCTACGCAGTGATCTAAGGAGAGATGGCAGTGGATGGGGCCAGGCTACCGGCCTGAGGAGAAATAGCTGCATTTGCATTTTAGTAAGTCTTCTACATACGAACTGTCAAGTTGCACACTTTCAGTGATGTGAAAACGCGTTTGCATGTACAGTCACATAAATTAGTTCATGTGTCTGGTGTACATTGTCATGTGTGTGCATCCTCTACAGGTGGTTGTGCTTTTGTGTACTTTACTGTACAGTACTGTATAGAATACAGTCATACAATATCTTTATTTCAAGCTGAGGATGTCCGGAAACAACCATAAAAGCAGCGGCGATGTAGCTGGTGCAGCTGTGTATAGCTGATTGTGTTAGTTGGGTGCCTAGGCTAACTTTGTTGGACTTACAAACAAATTGTATTTATGAACGTGCTCTTGAAATGGAACTCGTTCATATGCAGGTAACTTACTGTATTTTATATAGGGTGCATGACCAGTCCTCAACTCTACTGTGTAATCTTTACCTAGATAAAAACGGGATTCAGGAGGAAATGGAAGGAGAAGTGGTGTCACCCTAGGTCCTACACTTGTTCCGGTGTTTGTGGTGTGTGCTTTTGGTTGCATAAAGATAATGACACGATGTACAGAGCAGCAGTTTGTGTTTGTGTTTGGAAGAGTGAGTTTGGGATGAAGGGAGGGTGTTGGTGCTAGATGGTTAAAGGCGTGAGCTGTAGTGGACATTGGCTCCTTCAGGACCCTTCTGTCTGGCAGTGCCACTCTGAGAACTTGTATTGATCAAGTTGCTTTCAGTTGCAATCATAGACATCCTCTTCAACTCAAAGCGGCTTAAGCAGAATGGAAATTTGTTATTTTACATAATAGCCATGCATTACTTTATATATACACTATAGAGGTCTAGAGGAAGGAAGGTGTGTTAGTTTGCTAGAGCTGCCATGATTGGGTGGCTTAAAACAACAGCAATTTCTTCTCTCCCAGTTCTGGAGGCCAGAGGTCAACATTAAAGTGTCAGCAGAACCATTTCCGGCCTTTCTCCTGACTCCAGTGGTGGCCAGTGAGCCTTGACGTTCCTTGACGTGCAGCCACATTTGTCCAGTCTCTGCTTCCATCTTCACCTGGTGTTCTCCTTGTGTGTCTTCACACTGTCTTTCTGTTGTGTGTGTGTTTCCAAATTTCCTCTCTTTATAAGGACTCCAGTCATGTTGGATTAGAGCCCACCCTAATGGTTAAATCTGCAAAGATCTGATTTCCAAATAAAGTCTCAATCTGAGGTACTGGGGATTAGAACTCCAACATATCTTTTGTGGGAGACACAAGTCAACCCATAACAGAAGGCTTCCAGGTAGTTAATTGAGTGTCTCGGTGACATTATCAAGTACCCCTGTATTTTCTATCTTTCTACTCTACATTAAGAGTATTTTAATTATCCTTAATCCAGCTAGATAGCTGTTGTGGTTTCAGGCATGGTAGTCAGAGACCACAGGGGAGGGGAAGAATTGGGTTTAATCTCTGTGTCTCTTATTCTCTTATTTATTTATTTATTTATTTATTTATTTTTGATTTGGAGTCTCACTCCTTTGCCCAGGCTGGAATGCAGTGGCATGCTCACGGCCACCCCAGTGTCGACCTGCTGGGGTCCTTCCGCCTCAGCCTTCCAAATAGCTGGAACTACAGACACACGCTACCACAACTGGCTAATTTTTTCATTTATTGTAGAGATGAGGTCTCGCCAGCTTGCCCAGACTGTTCTTGAACCCATGGGCTCAGGCAATCCCCT
>CAUYQG010102079.1:0-28759 GCA_963574415.1 Tarsius wallacei
CTGCAAAGTTTCTAGCGTACTCTGATATTTTAATATTCCAGTATGTTTTAATAAAATAATATTATTGCAGTACTTTTATATGTATTCAAAGGAATCTAAATATTTGATAGAGCAGGTCTAAAGATTTGATACACATCACCATCCATTTAAAAAATACATGAACAAGCCGTGCTTTGGGAGGCCAAGGTGAGTGGATTGCCTGAGTCCGCAGGTTCGAGACCCGCCTGGGCAACTTGGCGAGACCTCATCTTTACAATAAATCAAAAAATTAGCCGGGCGTGGTAGCGCATGCGTGTAATTCCGGCTACTCGGAAGGCTGAGGCGGAAGGATCACCGGAGCCCAGCAGGTCAAGGCTGCGGTGGCTGGAAGCAGCCACTGCACTCCAGTCCGGGCGACAGAGTGAGACTCCAACTCAAGAAAAAAAAAAATAAGATATTAATCTTTTGTTTTGTGACTTACCCAGGGTTCCAGGAAAGGATTATTGTCTGGCTTAAGAAATTCCCTTTTGGGCTCTATCCTTTCACTATTCATCAAAATTTTTGATTACTTGAATGGCAATAATAATTATAGCAACTCAATCAAAGAGAAGTTTGTTTTTGTTTATTAATCCCAGAGCTATATGGTTGTGGACTAAAATTTAAATTTGTATGTATTTTTTCAGACACTATGATAGGATGATTAATAAAACAATTTGAATCAATAAATATAATAAATTAGGATTAAATTCTGTGAAGGAGTAGAAAGGAAATACAAGTTCAAGAAGAAAAAAAGGAATGCTGTAAATTTTTGACTTAAAAGTTAGAGTCTGTTCATGTATTTTTCTTTTTTTTTTTTGAGTTGGAGTCTCACTTCTGTCGCCCAGACTGGAGTGCAGTGGCCACTCCCGGCCACCACAGCCTCGACCTGCTGGGCTCCTGCAATCCTTCCGCCTCTGCCTTCCAAGTAGCTGGAACTACAGGCGCGCGCTACCACGCCCGGCTAATTTTTTGATTTATTGTACAGATGAGGTCTCCCCAAGTTGCCCAGGCAGGTCTCGAACCCGCGGGCTCAGGCAATCCACTCACCTGGGCCTCCCAAAACACGGGATTACAGGCTGAGCCACCGAGCCTGGCCTATTTTTCTTTTGCCATCTACTTGTGATTTTAAAAATTTCTTACTGTATTTATTCATTCATTTGGTTCAAAAATTTGTGGCCCAGTTCTAAAAATATGAGAAGCAACTTATTAACATATTTAGTATATAAAATGAAAACTCTATTCCAACTGTTAAACATACTAAGAATGTAAATAAATAATTTATCCAAAAATGAAAATATTTAATAAAACTTTTCAAAAAATTTAATTTAGTTTTCAAAGGAATTTAGTTTAGGGTGAAATAATTTTTCCATCAAATTAACAAATATTTAAAAATGAGGCAGCCCATTGATTTTGAAAAAACAATGAAATCAACCTGTACATATACTGTCCCTAAAGTGCACATTTATCTACTCTCTTTGCAAAGCAACCTGAAAATATGTGTCTGAAATAATGATAATTTCTGTCCTAGTGAATGATCACCATCCTCTACGGATGTACTATGAGAAATACTTGAATAGTTATTCAATTATATTAGACATAAAATAACATTTAATCTCCACAAATAACATTCCATGAATGCAGTTCTGTCTTATTTTGGAGATAGAAAATTGAGGCTATGAGGAATAACTAAAATTGATGAAAACTATAAATAATAGGGATACATGATTTGATTATCAGAGGTCAGACTTGCTTGATTTGATATACTAGGCAGTTACCTGTGGGGGATTTATAAAGTCAAAGCATCATTGGTATCTAACTTTCTACAACAATACTGCCAATGTCTTTCTAAAGACTTTGTTCTGTATACTTTGAGGGAATGTAGCTTTGGCCATCATATACAATTTCAAAATAGTAGAATAGCAATCAAACTATGGTCATTATGGAATGGTTGGAGACTGTGTTTATATAGTACTCCCTAAATGAAGAATTCTATACAACTCAATTTCATATGTTACATAGCATTCTGTATCCGTATCTGTCTCTTGAATGGCTGCTTGAACAACTTATCTCTAGAGCATCTATATTATATTTAAACATTTTAAATAAAAAATTTCATTGGATATACACATTGGTAATGACAAAAGGGAACCAGATACTTAAGTATCATCTTTAATTATCTGAAGGATAGAAAAATATTCCAAATAGAATTTTTAAAGTATTTGAAACTTAATTTTTAGGAAATAATGTTGAAGAAACATATATTTAAAATGTATTTTAGGTGAATTTATTATATCAGAGTTCCAGAAATATTTTGTGCATATCTATTAAAATCTCTGCAATAGAGAAATAATTGGATAAGTTTTAAGTACTCTATATCTTGCTTTCTATTAGAGATCTTATCTGAAAATATTTCAATGCATATGAAATAAAGACGCCAAATGCTTAGCGACATAATAATACGAGGGAATTAGTATTTCTCATTATGGTGATGAAAAAAGTAAAATCATGTAATGGGAAGGATTTCAGCAGAGTAGTTTTGGTATATAAACACCACGTGTATTATTACATATTTTGGTCTGAAAACTTTTAAAAAAGTAGTTTCTTTACTTATTGCCATGCCATCACCATTTATAGTTTATGAAACCACAGTTCATAAATCATGTAGATGGAAAACAGCTATCCAAAATTTTAATAATTAATTATTTTGGCACTTTTTCTTTTCTGCAGAATTTATTTTCACTGTCGTGTGCTATGTTCATATCTCTCCAGGATAGCTAATTTCAGTCCATATTTAAAACCAAAGGTATGTGCTCATTTTATAGGCATATTTCTTCCTAATGATTCCAGCTGGAGCTGATCCATTACATGATGGAACGAAGTTGCATAAAATGCACCTGGCTAACTTCTCGCTGACTCGTCTTTGCTAGATTGAGATATCTTAGATCCATAGCCAACCCAGATTAATGGGGATATCAAGGTGAGCTTTATCCTATACACATGGATCTTGAATATCCATGCAATAGAAAAATAATTGGATAAATCTTAAGTACTTTATGTCTGGCTTTCTGTTAGAGATCATTTCTGAATATTGAAATAATTATATCAAATGTTTCATAGATAGTTTAAAATGTAGAATTAACAAATACTAAGAAGCCATATTAATAATACTCCTGCAGTATGTTATATTTTGATTCTGGTGATAAAATGTTATTAGAACTATAATGTTTTAAAAGTATTCTTGAGAATGTAAGCATAATTAAAAAGTAAATGTACACAGTATTGAGGAAAATGAGAAACTGAAACACAATTTTTCTGTGTTCACATAAAGTAACCATTATACAAGTTTCAGCCTTGATACTTTTAAGGTACAACTGATTCACCTTGAATTATGGACTAAACGACTGCATATTTGTATAAACCTACTGTTATGTAAATAGCATTTTTTTGTTGCTCATATAATTTAGTAGGGTCTCGAGTGGGGCTCAGGACATTAAAAAAATTCTCATTTTTTAAATAATGTTATTTATAGAAAAGATTATATTCAATGCTATCCTAAAAAATATCTAACTGGCCTCTCAAAGTAAAAATAAGTGCAGACAATGTAGTATAAAATTGATCATATTTTAACTTACCTATGGTGATGAGAATTAACAGATCATATTTATTGAAATGAATGAAAATCCAATCAGCCATAAATGATCGTTTCATCTGCTAACATATCAAACATTTCCTCCGAATCTCTTTTTTTTTCAATTTTCTTTCTTGAATCATAGTTTTGGAGATATGTATATTTATGTGTCTGTGTATACACACACACACACACACACACACACACACACACCATTCATATTAGAGCTCCCAAAAGCATAATCTCATGGTTTGACAGTTGAGGAAAACTGCCGGGGCGGGCAGGGTGGGGGGGTGGTGCGGTGCACACCTCATCAACCGGGTTACTTACATAATGAACATTTGTATACCTAATCCTGAATTGTACCCCACATCTTTAAAATAAAAAATTTAAAAGTTAAAAAAAAATTTCTAAATATTCATTCTGATGAAGGTGGTAGTCTTAATTTTTTTATTGCCAGAGAAGCATTCATTTCTCTTCATCTATTTGTATTGTTGTCAAATCTTGTCAATCCTTAAAATAATTATAGCAAGGAACTTGAATTGCCCATATCTCTTTTATAACAAAACCTTCATCAGAATAAATACCAGCACTGGTATGCATAACTGAGAGAGTACTCAGAATGATTTGCAAGAACTATATTTTCTAATTATGTTGTTCAATCAATGGTCAGATCTTAACATTTTCTTACCCTTTATACAAAGACAGTTCTTGTTAGCTAAGAGGTAATATTACAATCACTTGCCTATATTGTCTGATAATGATGTGCATGTTTCCTGTGGGACAGTTTTTCTTTATCTTTCTTAGTCAAATTCTGTTGTATAGAAAAGATTGACTATCATCCTTGATGCATTGCATACAGTCAATATTGTTCTATACATAGCCTGAATTTACTTATCATTTACTAACTTTTGTATTTTCGTACACATCTCTAATTAGCACTCACTAACCACATTTAAAATGAAAACTAGGGTTTCAGCCATGACTTCTCTGTATTTTTATAGCCTTTTCTCATTCATTCCTTGTCTGTGTTTGTTTATTTTTTGCTTGTTCTTTTTTATGTGGTTCTAATTCATCAATATATATTCCCTAAAAGTTTATTTATGTTCAACATTTTTAACTTCATAAAAGAAGTAGCATTTACATTCATGATGTATTGTTAAACAGTCTTCAAACCATATTGCAGCACTATTTGCAACAACAAAATCTTGGAAACTACCATGTGCCCATTGAAACTGGACTGAATTAAAAAAACAAACAAACAAACAAAAAACGAGGTACATATGCCCAATTAACTATTACACAGCCATAAAGAAGAACAAAATTATGGACTTTGCAGCAACTTGGATGGATTTGGAGGCTATAATACTCAGTGATCGATCACAGAAACAAAAGACTGAGTACCTTATATTCTCATTCATAAGCGGACTCTGAACATTTACCATAATACTGTAAGAAAGGATTGGCAGTAGCCAAAAACTGCCAGGGGAGGAAGGGAGCACATAACATTAATAAGGGTACTTGATTTCAAACCAGGCAGAGTGAGTACCAAAGGTAGGCCCAGATTTACCTGTATGATGACCACTTGTAAACATAATCCTGAATTGTACCCCACATGTTTAAAATAAAGTCTCTAAACCAGTCACAAAGTATGCATACATTAGTAGAATTATTAATGTGGGATTTCAGAACTTTAAGAGTTTCTTGAATCTGATCTATGAAAAAATGCACAGACCATTTGCTTCATTGGGAGAGATAACATATAAGCTTATGTCACTTTCTTTGCAAAAATGGTGTCATAAAGAGATTTTACTTATTGTAGTTTTGAAATTTAAAGGTTCCTGTTCTTTATCTGGGCTAAGTACATCCTCTTGGTTTGTAATCTCACATCAACTCAAATATTTGACTGATAAGACTGCCCATAGAGTGACCTACTGATTCACTACAATATGCATTTATACTTAGAATGTGCAATGATATAACCAGGGTAGAGAACAAGTGGCTTGGAACACTGAGACAGCCCAGAGAGCCACAGGGCTGTGTAGCCTTAAATAATTCCTACAAGGTGATAAAGACAACCTGCATTCAAAAATTCAAAAACTATTCCTGCCGGGCTCGGTGGCTCAGCCTGCAATCCCGCGCCTTGGGAGGCCGAGGTGAGAGAATTGCCTGAGCCCGCGGGTTCAAGACCCACCTGGGTAACTTGGCAAGACCTCATCTCTACAATAAATAAAAAAATTAGCCGGGCGTGGTAGCGCGTGCCTGTAGTTCCAGCTACTTGGAAGGCTGAGTGGAAGGATCGCCGGAGCCCAGCAGGTCGAGGCTGCGGTGGCCGGGAGCGGCCACTGCACTCCAGTCTGGGTGCCAGAGTGAGACTCCAACTCAAAAAAAAAAAAAAAAAACTATTCCTAGCCCACCAATAATTTTTTTTCACTGTAGTAATGCTCCATGGGCAAGAATATTTTCATGATGTATAAAAAGAAACAGTAATTAAAATCTGATTCATTTTCTTCAAATAACCATATAGGCTTGCTATAATGGACATTTTTTAGATTATTGCCAAAACTAAGTGAAATAAAAAATCTTGGAAAGGCTAGAAAGAAAAGTTTTCAATCAATTAAGATTTATGAAACAGCAAATGAAGAGTTACACATTTTCTATTTATGGTACTACTTCCGAATTTAGAAATAAGTAACCAACAAATTTTAGAAATGGCATTAAGAGATGTCAGGCTTAAATAATCATCTGATATTATTTTACATTCTTTAAAGAGGTCATTTAGTTGACATAATAAAGCCAAAGTGCAAAGAATATGTGAATATTAATAGCAGTGAATATCCAGTTAGGATAATGATAATAAAAATTTAAATTTTCTGTAAGCCTTCTCTGGATAGCACTCTCTTTCACTTACTTTATTTCCTTTAACTCATACAACTCCAAGAATTATGTTTTATAACTTTTGTCTATAGATGAGAAAATTAAGACTCAGAAATATTTGGTAACCTGCTCAATGCATAAGTTTAATAATGTGTTACCCATATTCCTTGTTATAGAAAAATTCTGAATCTCCTTAAAGATAGACCCTGATGGACTAGTCTTTTATCCAATTGAATGGGGTCTACGAAATTTCCATTACGATCGTCCACAATGTTGACATACCTCAACAGACATCAGGCAGATCTGAATAAAGCAGTGTTACATAAAGCAATTATGTCCCTTGTTTTGAACAGGATCTGCCCCCCTACCCCCCCCCAGTTTTGGCTTAGATAGAGGTGATTAAGACGAAATTTGCAATCATTAAAACTGAGGAGTTATATTTCCAAGCTCGGGGAAGATATTTTTGTGTTTCTGATGTTGTGAACACCTTTACACATAAGACTGATAAAGGAAAAAAACACGTCAGTATTAACTTAGCATCTGCCTGTCAAATTTGAAGAGCTGTTTTGAACTGCAGAAATCTCCATGAATTTTACACCAGGTAAAAAAAGCAAGATTAGCAGATAGTATTGAATTAATTAGCAATTTGCAGAAAACTTTCAGTTTTTTAATTCTCCCTAAAATTAACAACCACCTCTGTACTTTTTAATGAATATGCCCCCTGCTTTTAAAGCATTAATTTATTTAAAAATTTATTCTATTACTTCATTATCATTAAAAGCCATTCTAATAAAGGTACTTGAATGTTGCACTTTATTTTGCAACTTTGTAAAATATCTCTCTATAATTCTATGAAAACTGAAAGCCAATATGCACAGTTTCACAAATAATTGTATATGTGAAAATAAACTCTTTGAAGATGTATATTTATCTTTCATTACTTGTCATAATGTTTGTAGCATAATTATGATATGGTTTGATAGGATAAAGACAAAACTTTGTAAAAATAAAAAAAAGCTCGCTCAAAAAAAAAATTCGTGAGGTGATAAATCTGTGAAGTAAACAGGAATGTGCATGTAGTTATATACGTACTCTTAATTTGGATGTTTCTTGCACTCCTTTACCCTTAAGTTTATTTTATTAAATAATTAGACAAAATTTGTTTATAAACTATGAAAATGAGGAGGATAAAGCTGCTGGCTAGAAAAAAATTTGTATCTCGAGGGTTCTGACACCAGTAGAGACAGCAGGCACACTTTTCACCAATACTGGGAAGTTAAACTAAAAATTGCTGAGGAGTGGGAATATTTAAACACTTCTTGGGGGCTAGAATATGCCCTAAGCCCTTGTCTTTATAATATCATGCTGTTTTGTAAATGGAGACTCAAGAACTACTACAAGATGAAAATAGATGCCAACCACTCACTGCCTGCTGAGATTTGCCAGTGTGAGTGGAAAGCAAAGAGGAGTACTTGTGGGAAAATGAGGTAAATATGAATATGTGAACAGATGGAAAGCCACTGTTATTTTGACTTCCTTGATGTACGCACGAGCTTTCAGCTTTGTCTGTCACCATCTGTACTTTTCTGTACATACAGGGTGGACCTTGGTGCTATATGAGACACGATTGAGAGCAGTTTTCTGTTGCAACTGTATGCAATGTGGGGGTCTCAAGTAATTGGAATGATTCTTAAAACTGAGGCCTCTGAAAGTCATCTTTGAACATGAGAATGATAGGACAGGAAGAGTGAAAAGAAATGAAAAAGGCAGCTGCAGTGACCATGATCGTGGTGATTGCCTGTGATTGACGCATTCTCTTGCTCACCAATGTTTCTGATTGAGAACTTGACAAAGACAGGACAATTGATGGAAAGGGAGGAGGGAGAACAATAGGGAATATTTGAAATATGCGATCATTGAAAATAAATGTAATGTGGAATACTAGTAAATAAAAGTTAGCAAGCTTTTAAAAAAGACTTGAGAGATGCTTTAGAATTGTGGAGAAGGAAAGTTGGGTAAATAAAGGCACTCAAAATGATGTTCTCATAGTTGTGAGTGCCATGACCTGAAATAATATAAATGAAAAACTTAAACAAATAATGTTTTTGTTTACTTTTGGAGACTTAAAAGTATTCCGTAAAGTGTCAGTTCAGTGTTGCAAAATATTTTCACTTTAGCATTGTACACTTGAAAAGAAAAAGACAAATGTCCTCAGGAGGAGGAGAGGATAAAATTATGGAAACAGAAATTGGAGAAATATCCTTTTTCTCTCTCTCTCCCTCTCTCTACATTTCGCTCTTTCTTTTTTTTTTTTTTTCTTTCATTAGCCCCATCTAATCCTTCAACAATGCCTTATGTCTGTGCCTTCATATATATTTAGAATTCTTACCATGTCTCTTACTAAAATGCTGGTATAAGCCCAGAGTATCAGGTCTCTCTTATCTTACCTTACTTCCTATATAGCTTATTAACACATGAGTTCAAATGACCATTATCAAGTGGTCAATGATGTTGAATGAACAGATGTATAAATGAATGAATGAATAAAGAAAGAAGTTAAATACATTATGTCTTTCACACAGGTGTTTTTGTTCTGTAATACAGTCTAGAAACGTAGATTCAGGTTAAGTTTTATATAATAAATTATCATTACTTTTCATTTAATAATTAGAGATGTCCAGGTTTTTCAAAATTTCAATGAGTTCTATATCATTGCTCTCTGTGTCACATCAAGAAGTCAAGGCCCAGTGAAAGATGTAGGTAATATGTCCAATATCATAGTTTAACTTAGATCTGGAACTACTTTTCAGTTCACTATTCCCTCTAATATGAAGATGAAAACTATTGGTAAGAAATGATTGTTGCCCTCTGTCATGTGAAATGCTGTTTCGTAAATGGTCTTACAGCAGAAATTTTGTAATTCTTTGCATTGATTTTTATCCTATGGAAATTTCCCTCCGTTTGCCGCTTCCTAACCCTCCATCCTTACTGGGACCATAGAATTTTCTTTCATACCAGAAATTCAAAACTTTCAGAGTTAAAGCCTCCTCTTTTTGTAGAAACTTTTCACCTAGAAATTGTAATTAAAAGCTCATTGTGCAGCGACACTTCACTCACTAATTGTAAGTCCATAATAAATTCTAGCTGGAAAATCGACATTCAACCTTCAGAAACTATTGCTTAATTACAATGTCCGAGTATTACTAACATTATTACAGTCCCTATATACCTCTAACTTCATGACATTTGAGATAACAATAACATCATTATTTTTAAATAATTTTTAATTGTTTATTTCCGACTATCCGTATAGTACCTCTTATGCAGTACATGTTGGACATTTAAAAGATTTTTTGTATTTCAAAATAATCTGTGGTACTTCTAGTGAAATCTCTGGGATTTTTTTGTAGTATTTTAATTTTCACCAATGGAAAAATAAGCATGATTTGATATTTTTATTGCAAAATTTCTGAGTCAAATATAAATGATGTATAAACCATAAATGTTTCTGTCTTTGAGGGCCTTTTACCTAAGATGGAAAAACTAAGCAAAACATAATTTTTCTTATGCGCTTTAATTTATTGGATAATAAAAAGGACTTGAGCCATTTGGTCACTGGTAAGTGATTATATGACTCTGGGATAATTTGATTACTTTTGTCTGTAGACAAAGATTGGCTATTTTTGAAGCATAGCTATTTTATACTCTGTACCAAGACACACAGAAACGTTATACTGGCGGTTCAGGATATTAGAGTCCGTTAGAACTCCTTCTTCTTTGTTATTAATATGTTGGACAAAATACCTTGCGTCTATAAACTTTATTTTCCATTACGGGCAGACCATATCATTTGCAAATTTCATTTCCTGTAAACTCGTGCATCACGTCAATGTTGTCAAACAAAACTCTGAGAATCTACTCCGTTGAATGTCGATTTAAAATGTTCTAAGTTGAAACTGTTTTCCTCACTCTTGAAATAGTACTGGTTCTTTGCCAAGTCAGATTTCCTCCTCCGCTTATCATTTTATATGTGGCAAGGGGAGTAAAAGAGTAGGAGGAATAAGGCTATTATCTTTTCTTAGCATCACACTAACTTAGACAAGAATTGGACATCATTAACTTACATCAGCAAAGGCAATGTCATTACATATGTACGTTTTAGAGATATTAGTTGTTCTCAAGTGTTAGGATATTTATATAAGTATTCTTATATAAAGACTTGTAGTTTTGCAAGGTTTCTCCCCCCTTTTTTCCTCTCTTCTACTTTCATACAATATGAAGATTGCCATTATAATAGCAAGATAATTATTACTATCTGAACAATTATCTACGGTGGTTCTCCCTATCGGTGTAAAAATAAACGATATAAACATCCTATAGTTTGAGAATTTTTACAATAACACGTTGTCCTAACTACTACAGGAGAATTTACAACATCTCATTCTGCTTAAAAAATTCTATTTGGGCAAAAAAAAAATCATCTCTTTTCCAGTTTGTTTTTTTAATACTAGATTTCAGAAATCACAATAGGTGTTCAGGGACCAATTCTGGTGGACTAAGTTTATCTATTCTTTCCTCTTCTGTGAACAATAGTTAGAAAATGAACTATGTTTTCATCACTTTTGAAAAAAAGTAGACAAAATGTGAGAAAATAGTATGTTTTTAAATAATATGAATGCCTAGTAAACAATCCAAGCTATATCTTTGGTGGGAAAAAATATTGGCATATAGGTACTTGCTCCTTGAAACATTTAATTTTTAGCAAGTGATATAATAAATTGGGGACTAAATGTTACTGCTATTGGTAAAAATCATTTTATTGTAGATAAGTCATAAGTATTATTTTTACAGTACTATTGCTGCTTAAGCTTAAAATATGTGTGCTAGGAATGATTTCTTTGACATAATAAAATAGCCATCCAATGCTTAAGTTAAACACAAGAAACTATATTAGTTGAATTCATGCAGCTCTTTCCTTAACATGGTGTGTTCTGTTGTTTTCTCTGAAAATGTTTGATGTTTTGTGTGTGCTTATGAATCAATTTTACATGTGCCAAAGTTTGCCTTGAATGAACTGTCAATTAGAAATTTTTAAGTAAATATTTAAAAAGGAAATTATTAGATATGAAGTAATTTCTTAATAATTAAAACATTGAATTTGTTTCTGTAAAAGGACCATGTTGTTTGTAGTGTTTTAGTACATGAAATTTGAAAGAAATGAAGCTGGAGGAAGAGAGAACAGAAAGGATGTTATTGCATAACATTTGGAAGATAAGATGTGAACCTGAACAGTGGCAAGAGCAGTAGAAATGGAGCAGACATGATTGATTTGAGAAATATTGTAGAAACAGAAAGTTGTAAGCTAGTAGTGTAAGGATAACTAAGGTTTCTGTGTGGTTAGCTGGAATGAGGATGATGCCATCATGAAGGGAAGGAATATAGAACATGCTATAAATAATTACTATCTGGATAACTTGTTTCTTACACTGTGTGATTTTTTTTTGCATACTCATCAGATATTGAATGTTTGCCAGTGTTTATTTAGAAAAACATTTCACCAAAAGTAATGTTTGCATCATTAAATATTTAGACCCTATGGGTAGGCAATAGTTGCTTCAAGGAACTATGACTATAATTTAGGTTAGAGACCAAGAAGTAGTGAGAGATCTTTCATTAGATTGCACAGTTTGGGGTTTATGGACTAAAGAATTTAAAGTATTGTCAATATGCTTCTCACTGTAAGATTTAATGTAATGTAATGATTTAAGCCTTACTTGAAAAATTCGTTATGTTTAACATTGCAAATTATTATTTAAATCATCATCATTTAACTCTCTATCACAAAACAAAGATGCTATGGATTTCAAACTATTTCTGATTTTTTTAAATCAGGATTTGGCAATCTATATATCAATTGCTTTGCAATTTAGTTTAATTGAGGAAACAAAGCATGCTTATAGGATTGCCACCACAAAGAGTCTGCTACTGTTACTCTCAGAAATAATTGTCTTAAAGTAAGCATTGTGGTCTTTTCTTTTTGATAGTGCAAAGAACAGAAAACTTCTGCCAAATTTGTCTTGCCCATAAAGAGCTAAAAGTGAAGCTCTTTAAAAATTAGCTACCATCTCAAAGACTTTAAGATGTTAAAAGATTTCCAACACTTCAATGCCATCTTTCACTCATCTATTTAGCATGATCTGTCATTCAAAGGTGAAGTATTCCCCACTGAATTTCTGACTCTCAGGAGATTTTTCTCAGTGTATTCTCCCTCCCTAGAGGAGGATCACTTGAGCTCACCGTTGCCAGAGAGATACTGCTCTTGTACATTAAAACATATATACATTTACCAATATACCATATTTTCTTTATCTAGACAACATAAATGGGTACCGGTACTATGCAGTCAAAAACAAATGAAATCATGGGATTTGCACAACATGGATGCAGTTGGACTTCATCTTTCTAAGTTAATTGCCACAGAAGCAAAAGACTGAACACTGCATGTTCTCGTTCATAAGTATGTACTAAACACTGGGAACACATGGACACAAGGACAGGAACAATAGGTACTAGGTACTGCTAAAGGAGGAGAAGAAGAGAGAAGGAATTGGATACCATGCTTATCACTAGTGGGTGGAGGGAGGGGTGCTCATCAGAAGCCCACCCTCGTTGTCACACAATATTCCTATGTAACAAATCTTCACATGTACCCCTGATTCTAAAATAAAATTTAAAAATACCAGTAAACCACACATAAAATAATAAACTCCAAAGCTAATTGGAGTTTCAGTAAAATTATCATGAAATATAACGTTTGATATTGCATAACTATTTTGTTTTGGCCATCAATATGTTCATCTAGAATACATGCACTATGTCTGCATTTTGAAAGGTACTACTCTAACGAGAAAGCTCTGACCTGAAATTTGGCTAATCTATCATATGGAAGACAACATTTCTGCTCATCAGCTGCAAATTTTTAAAGCTAAACTTAAGTTTTATTTTCTTTGGAAAAATTATGTAAGGTTGAGTTTTGCCTTAGGCACTGTGTACTAGAATACCAGAAGTCTTGTCCTTCTTAAAAACAAAGGCAATATGTTTCAGCAGCTTTGAATCTATTTTTAAATACCTATTTGAATCTATTTTTAAGTAGTGAGATATGGTGGGAAGGGCAATGACCTGAGAATACGAAGGCCTGAACTGAGTTCTCATACTAATTAGCTGTTTAACCATGGACAGATGGCTTAACCTTTGGGGCAAAGTTTTCTTCTCTATGAAAGAAAGAGGTTGTGCTTTCATCTGACAGGGTTCTTGGCACTACATGTAAGTTAGAATCTTTCTGGAATGTCATGGATCTTCTTCTTGATTAGTGCTAGGCAAAATCCTTCTAACACATGGATTCTATTAGAATTTATCTGCCTTTACTTATGAATGAATATCATTCTCATGTTTCAGAAAGAGAGTTAGCACAGAGAAACAGAAGTTGCTATGCTAGAGAGACTCTGGACAACTATTACTTAGAATCTGAGATGCAAGAATAAAGTCCAAGGTAGAAATCAAAGTTGATAATTTCTCTGCCTTTACTTATAAATGGATGAATATCACTCTCATGTCTTGGAAAGAGAGCTCAGAGAAACAGAAGTTGCTATGCTAGAGAGACTCTGGACAAATATTGCTTAGAATTTGGCATGCAAGAATAAAGTCCAAAGTAGATATCAAAGTTGAGAACCAGTAATTACTGAAATGAGGTAAACACAAAAGCTCCATAAAGCAAAAATCTGAGGTAGAGTCATAAAAGAAAAATTGGGTAAAGATGTGGCAAAATTGGAAGAATCGGGGAACAGAATCTTGTTGAGACATTAAGTTTAGTGGGAGTTTGCTTTCCATGTCATGCAGACCTCCTTCCATTTCATAATGAATTACTTTGTACTCAGTAACTACTTTAGGTTCCAGACATTTTAAAATAAAGACATATTTTCTAAAATAATCTTAAAGCTCTTACAAATCAAATGTCTAAAAACTGAAAAAACATATATTTATTGAATACTCATCATATGCCAATCATTGTCTCAAGCACTTTACATGCTTTTTCTCATTTAATATATATGATTTTATAATGTGGGTTTTATTATGTATTAGATAAGAATACTGAGTGTTAAAGAAGTTAAGATGATTGTTGATGATAGAAGTGCCAAATGCCAGAATTAAGTATGTCCAAAGGTCATTTAAAAAATTTTTTTTTACATCTTCAATTATGCTTTTTCCATCACAGGTGTGTGTATATATATATATATGTCTACTTAGTTTTCATAATTTACAAAACATAAATTGGGGAACAGAAGGCTAATTAAAAAATATATATGTACATAATATCATGCTAAATGATAAACTCTAGGTCCTTCAAATTCTTTCTAGACACACAGTTATTTAAAATTTACCCATAAAAAATAAGTACTGCCATGTATGTTTTCTAATTTATTTTATTTCCTCAGGAATATCTTTATATGTCAGTAAGTATTTTTAGATCAAATTTAATGACTATGCTATTTTATTAACAAATCTCTTATCATCATGTATTTCATCTCTATACTTATACTTTACAAAGTATTCTAAGTTGATTATCTTTGTCTCTAAAACTTTGTGAACATTGTTTTATAGTTTGGGGTATTCCAGATTAAATTTTATAAACATTTTTAAGCGCCTTGATACATTTTGTTGAATTGTGCACCAGATTTTTTTAAAACATTTTATATTTCTAGTTAGTATGATTGCATATTTATTCATGTCCAGCACTAGATTTTACATATGTATGCATATTTTTAAACTTCTGATTATTTAGCAAGTTGTTTATATTCATAGACCTTTGACCAATACTCAGATTGTACATTTTATATGTTTTAGCCATTCAAAATTTTTTTAATTAATTCTGTCCTAGAAATTTGTTTATTTTTCTGTTGGAGTATTTATTTTAGAAATTTGCATTGTGAGGCTTTTTACATATCATGATATTAACCTTTTCACCCTTTATTTTGCAATTCTTCCCAGTTTGTCCTTTGCCCTTCAATTTTATTCATGGTATTTTTTCATATTTAAAAACATTAATATTAATGTATTAAAGTCTACTGGTGCTTTTCTTTTTTATTTCTACCTTTGGTTTCAAAGAGTTTTATTTTAAAATATGAAAGGCCTTGCTCTCTCAAAAACTGTTTTGGAATACATTATATACTCTTTAGGCAATGCCAAGGCGGTTATAAATCCAAGGTTATTACTATCATCATTATTACTGTCGTTTTTGCTTATGGAACAAGTAAGAGTTGTTACATCCATGGTTTACTGTTAGAGCCTGTTTTATTCTGTGACTTGGAGAGAGACCTCTGGTACCCTAACAACTTAAAATGAGTGTAATTGGAAGCACAGAGTTGGCTGCCAATGGACAGAGCCAGTTGGCCTGTGCCCTGTAACCTGTTTCCTTGCTCTGATCGGTGACCTTTCCTATTTGTAACTGCTTTGTCATATCCCTCCATTTATTCTGCTAAGTTTGTGGCACACCTTGCTCCCAGGTGCCCTTTATTATGGACAGTCTGGATCCTGCGGGTCTTTCCTCCCTTGGGGCATGCATATGCTTCTTGTCACATTTACCCAAACCAACCTCCTGGCTTTCGACCCTCAGTTATATCACTGTAGAATTGGCTCCTTAATTGACTGGAGAATACTATCAACAGCAACAATCAACATTTTTGAGCTTTTTTAAAAACTAAATGCCAGAAACGTCTACAAAAAAGCACCCTTCCTATATAATAAATTCATTAGATCTTATGACCGTTCAGTGAAGTAAGTCTTGTTATAATTATCTTCATTCAACGGCTGAGGAAATGGAGGCTCTGGTTTTTAAATGTACCCAGCTGGTGAGAGAAGGAGCCCTCTCCCCTGCTTCTTGCCGTAAACGTCTTCATCCCCTCTCTTTCTCTATCCTCCATGATAGTCAATTTCCCCAAACCTGAACTACTCTTTCTTTGCTGCAACCATTTCTAGGCGGCTGGCTGATATGTTCAATCCACTTGAACCATTCCATCCTAACAACCACAAGCATAAACTAAACCTAGCTTACCTTGTCATGGCTGCAGATCTAATAGTCCTTTCCCTTACCTTTGTGGAATAAATTGCTTATATGTACTGAGAAGAGTTTAAACAAATTATTTTGTCATGTAGTGCAGCACAGTAACTCTCACAAAGTAACCACTTTTAATTGTATTCCAGAAATAATACAAATACAATAATATGAATGAAACATTGTATGCCCTGAAAATTATCTCTACTTTATATTTCTTGCTAGACATAAGAAATAGCTTAAAATTTGTGATTTTTGTATCCCTAAAAGAAAGCATACATAGTATATGTTTGCATCAGGAAAAAAGGATTAAAAAATCTGAGTGACTGACAGCCACCAAAATGTTGTGAATAAAAACGTATTGAGATTGCTAGTTATAAGTTATCATAGAATTGCAATGGCATCAGTAAATCATCATTCCACTTTTTAAAAATGTTAAATGCTTTAGTTAAGAAATTATAGACTGATTGTCTGATAGAATAGTATGCAGTCATTACTAATAACAGATGATAGAAAAACATTCGATAAACATTAAGTGAAGAAATGCAAAATTATAAAATTGAATATAGTTATACACCACATATAATGTTATTTTTACGCTACCTTTTCTATGTTTATATATGCAAATAGTTACTATTGTCTTACAATTGCCTATGATATCCAGTATAATTACATTCTGTATAGGTTTATAACCTAAGTGCAATAGGCCATACCATATAGCCTAGTTATATAGAAGGCTATACCATTTAAGTTTGTGTAAGTACATTCTATGATGTTTGCACAATGATGAAATTGCCTAAGAGTACATTTTTCAGAATGTGTTCCTGTCATTAAGTGATGCGTGACTGTATATGCTATAAATATGGCTACATGGCTTACAGCTAAAATATACATACAGGCATAGCTCAAAATGGAATAAGCAATAATGAAATAATTGTGCTGGGATACTCTATTACCAGCAGAGTAATGTTCTTTTTTTCTGGATTTTCATTAGTTTTGATATGCTAGTTTACAATTAAAGAGGAAAAAAAAAAGAATCACATCATCATTCTGTTTATTTTATTTTCCCCATTATGGCTTACTACATTACCTTGAGTAAAAGGGAATTTTATTCAGAATTTACTGAAACATAATAACACCACAAACATTCTATATGTAGAAGCTTGGTCTTGGAACAGGCTTAAAGTTATTTGGAAAGAGATACAATGATTTTTTTAGCTATCATCTTTCAATTTAGTAAACTATCATTATATTACAAAATTGGACTCTTATGGAACACATGAATTATTGTCCTCACCACTTTGATTTAGTTGATTTTCAAACATGTCTAACCAGGTTAATATAGAGTAGAAATAAAGTGCTATTTTTAAAATGTCAAGACAATTTTGCAACTTTCTCACTACTAAGTGATTTAGCATAGATTCTGTAAAAGTGGTAATATGGCAACATCCAGAGTCTGTTGGGAAAAGATAAAACCCCATTAATACCATTACCACAAGAAATAGACAAATGCTCAAGAATATCTCTCCTTCCATTCTAATTTTTATTGTGAGAGTCATCTAGCACTTACCTGGCAGAAGAAAAAAGACAAAGAAAGAACACATTTGCACTGTCAGCTCACAATAGTTTGGGATCCTACTGTTGTTGCGTGACTTAGAACCTCCTCCTCTACAGATCCTAAGTAGAAGAGGTCAACAACCGTCCTTTGTTTCCTTCTCTTGCCACCGACTTTGAGAAGACACTTATAAATAAAACCACTATTGCTGGGAAATCATAACATGAATTCTCTCCCTGAAAATTTCTGTTATAAACTTTAGGAGAAAATACTATCTTCTTAGATGAGTAGGAAGTCAACCTCACTTGGAGCATAGAGTACACTCTTTTTTTCCAGATTCTTTTTTTAATGTAATAAATATTACCTTCTGATGTAAATCTGAGATGACATATAAATCAATGAAATATTTTAAATGATTGGCTAAGATTTATGGAGCTGAATCTTAGAGTGGTCCTGCCTGTGGTGTCACTGAATGTTTTAACTCTGTGATCTTTTTAGTTTTCTTTCTTACAGAGGAGAGACAGGAGGACTAGGAGGGAAGACCTACTTTCTGTATCTTTATAGATACTAGCTTTCAGTTTGCCCTTCTACTACAGCATGAAGGCGCTAATTTCTTTCCAAATATAATTTAAAACAATGTTAAATAATCCTGTTGAGATGTCAGGTTTTTAAAAAATATTTATGTTATGCTATCGTGGAGATCATCATAAGTAATTTCGTATTTCTCTGGGGTATTTTATGTACATATCAATCAAATGGAATAGAATCATATTTTTTCTAGAGTTTTCTCATTGATGTAAAACCTGAAAAAATATATTTTTTTCAAATTTTCAGCCCTCAGTATGAAGCAGATTTGACATTTCAAAGGCAATTTTAAGTGATTATTATTTGCATAGTAAATTCTCAAGATTCTCTATATGCTCACACACTTTGCAGTGAGCTGAAATCATTTGAAAAGCAATGCACCTGGCATTTATTTCCAAAGGAAGTGTCAAGTTTAACTAACATATACTTTTAAAAATTTCCCCACTGGATTAAGCTTGATGTTAGTGCTACTTTAATTCTTAGTTAAAGGGAAAAACTAACCACAAGCAATTCAATTTATGAAGTCAGGAGAAGCTTTGAAGCTTTCTAGCTAAGGACTCCAGTCTATCTTTGTTTTAACTGGGTTTTAAAATTGGTTTAAATTTTAGTTTCAGCTCTTAGTCATTATCACAAGCAAAGTTACTATCTACATGTCTCATAGAATAGACTTCAGAAGAAAAAACTACTTGTCTACTTAGCTCTGATTAAGAGTTTTCTAGCATGTAGAAACAACTGTTGCCAGACTTTTCAACTTAGATACAAGATGAAGGGCACCAAAACCAACGTGAGTGTTGATCTACCTTTGAAGCTGCCATGATTATATTCAGTTTGTAACGCCCATAGAGAGCAAATATATTTGTCACTCTTTTCTTTCTTTGAGATATCTTTTGAAGATCATGAGTAGGAAGGACCTTATAAAATTGAACAAGGTTTTATGAAGTTGGTTTGAGACCATCCTAAGACTGCCTTTGTCGCTATTATCCACCTAGATATTCTTGGATTGTTGGACTCCTGCAACACTCTCCTGATTGCCTTTACGCCTCTGCTTTCTCTCTCCTTTACTTATCTCATAGAAATGCAAAGTCCACATCACTTTCAACATACCACCTCTGTAAGCTATTATCTTCCATAACTACCCATTATTATAAGACAAGTTTCAGTTCCCTTAGCCTATTATCCATTGTTCCCCAATCTGTACCCCATCTTTATACAACCATTTCATTAAGTGACAGTCACTGTGTTAACAGAGTTTTCACTTTACTTTTGTTTTAAGTATGGAGTTAAAGCTTACTTTATATGGAGTGTTTTGCATAAGACCAGTTAATAAGATTAAATATTATATAATATGAATTGATATATTGTCATTGAATATGTGCAAAGTTCTGTTTTACATACATACATACATATATACATACACATACGCACACACACACATACACGCTCCTATTAAATCATCAGAGTAACCTCATTTATCCATCATTTTACAGATAAGAAAACTTGCCCAGATTCACAGACTTGGTAAGTGGGAGAGTGAGGACTCACCCCAAATAGAGTGGCCCTCAGAGACTATCCATTAACCCACAGCATTCTGCTGCCTCTTTCACTACTTCTCATTGTTGAAAATTATGCTAAGCTCTCAAAACCTTTAAATGATGTCCTCATTCATGCGATTGTGGACATATTCATGGAGGGAGGAGGATGAAAGTGACAGTCTCCTTTCCCAGAGCCTGTATAAAGAACTTTTACTGGATGTCCTGCTGCAAGATTCATGTCTCTTCACTTCCAGGATTTCTTTTGCTTGAAACTGTTATTGTGTTACTTTTTCATTCCTGCAACACAGGTACTTTGTATGCTGTTATTTTGACCTCAGCTACCCATAGTCAGCTGTTGATAAATAACAATGTGTAGCCTTGAAGGAGGGTAAAGGAAGTCTTTCTCACATACTAAGAAGCTCTGTTTGCTCCCTTCTAACTGCCAGTCTTATTTTGGCTTCTCCTCTTTACTGTTTTGGCAGGCATTTATTATAAATCTTTGTGACTTTTGCTGAGAAAGTATAATTTATGATTCTGATTTCGTTTTCAAGAATAGAGTGCCTTCCTCAGTGGCACCTTTACTATCTCTTTTAGTTACCATTACTTCAGTCCACTGCCTCTAAGTTGGTTGTGTGTCCCAAATCCTTGGCCTTCTTCCTTCTGGAAGTGATTCAACTCCCCCCACCCTCTTTTTTTCACAGTTCCCTCTTTTATCTATGCAGTATACAGTAAAGCACAAGCATCAAAGAGTAAAATTAAAGATACCTACAGATAAAGGAATATATATACACATACAATTTTAGATTGCAATATTGTTATTAACATGATAGTAATGTGTTGTTACTATATCTAAGGTGTCATGTGTATTTGTATGTGTGGACACCGTACCCAACCCTCCCACGTAGCGTCTCGCACACTCATATTGCAAATAAAAATTTTGCAGACTTTATTTTGAAGCAGCACTCACTTCTTTTGAAAGGTATTACTGTAATTCAAAGACTAGGAACCCACACATTATAACCTAAGTTGAAAGGTGCTCTCAAGTTATGTCATGGACATCCCTGTTTTGTCGCTGAGGTACACTCTTGTCACAGAGAGACTGGAACTAAAATTGGGAATTTGGAAAAGCACATTCTTCTCTCTGTTTTGTGGCTATGAAATTGGCTTCTCTCTCTCTCTCTCTCTCTCTCTCTCTCTGTTTATCTGTGTTTTATATCTCACCATCCTTTACTTTCTGTTTCCACATAGTATGAATTGAGTATGTAAATCTCAGGCTGAGTTATGTATCAAAAATCACTTCATGATTCCGAATTCAACTATCACTTATTTTATATACTTAAATAGCAAGAAAGAGAATTGGATTTTTTTCCCCATTTGCTGCTTTCTTTTGGATTTCACATCATCCACCTTTGGTCCATCTCAGGTCCAGCCAGCTCTGGTTCATGTCAATTGGCACCAACAAAACAACAGAAGCTGTTTGTGTACTCAATTAAAAATGAAAAAAAACCCATTTAAAAACTCAATTAAAAATGAGTTTTAAGACTAAACTACCCAGTTCATCTGTCAGTAATTATTCTAGAGAAAATTTATGAGTGTTGTTTTAACATTCTTAGGTTATGTCCATGGGTGATGCATCCTAAGTGGTCCCCTCAATGAGGTTTTGGCCACTGTTATCAGGCACAAAGCTATACAATATATTTTAAGTTGTAGCCATTACAAATAAAAGAAATGTGGTTATATGAGGAATAATCAGAAGAACCCTAGAGTTTCTATGCTATTATAGAAAATGACTCAAAAGCAACAACATGGGGTTTAAATAAGATGAAAGTGCTTAGCACAAAGCATCACATATAACTGGCAATTTTAAAATGATAGTCATTATTTTAATAGTATTAAATCTATGTTCATGTCCCCAGAAGTTTGCTTGTAAACTGAGAACTCTAACATTCAGAGTACCCCCTGCCTATCTCTTTGCACATCTGAATTTTTCCATTTTTTAAAAACTTTACCTGAATCACTACTTCCTCTGTGTTGACGTACTTGATCAATCAAGACTCATAGACATGAAACCCTTTTCACTTCATTTTTTGCAAGGTGCCTCATTTTGATGCTCTAAAATATATTGGATGGCATAGCATTATGTATAATCTTTTATATTATCAACAGTTACTGTTATTTTATCTTTTGGATGATCCCCTCATTTTCTATCTTAATTGTGAATATTCTAAAATCAAGGGCTAAGACATAGAGTCCACATAATAGCTACCATTGTACCATGTGCTTTGGGCAAGCATTCATATGATTTTTTTTTTCAGGAATTTGTAGACAAATAATTTTTAAAAGAAATTTTTAGTGAAATGGCCCAAGAAAATATGAAAGTGATTTAAATAGAAATTCAGTTTAAGATTCAAATTTGCAAGGCACAGTGGTTCAAGTCTATAATCCCAGCACTTTGGGAAGCCAAGGAAGGCAGATTGCTTGAGCCTAGGAGTTCAAGAGCAGACCGGACAAACAACATAGTGAGATTTCATCTCTACACACACACACACACACACACACACACACACACACACACACACAATATCAAATATACTGCAAAATGTTTTCTATGACATAATGTGCATTTCAGCTATACAGCTAGCTTTTTAAAATTTGTAGGACTACTTATTGCTCCTGTTATTTTCCATGTCTTAGATTTATTTATTTCTTCACACACACACACTCACACACACACTCACACACACACACGCACGCGCACACACACACACACACACACACACTAGAGATTTCTAAAATGATCATTAACTCCTCCAGAATATTTCTGTGGCAAACACCTATACATAAATACTTCAATTGTGCTAGTAAAGTTCAATTTAAACATTTTCCTATATGTGCTTTGAAAATCTGATGTTTATATATTGCTGATATGTTCTGTACACTTCACATGAGAGATGGATGGGGGGAATGTCCAAATAACTGTTGAGTATTGAAATCTTCCAGGCAAAAATTATTTCCATTTTAAAAATGGTCCATTGTTGGTATTACAAAAGTATTACCAAAACTTCCACGCTGATGATAATCACTTGGAACACAGAGCATACAGCTTCCTGTCTCTTCTTGGGAGATTCTGAGTCAGCGGCTCTTAGGGGGATGTTGTAATTTTAACAAGAATTCGTATTTTTAAACATAACTTCTATTCTGGCAAATTTTTATATTCTTAGAAAATACCTCAGGCAATTCTTAATATGGGGGAAGATTGGGGAAAAAAATCTGTATGGAACAGTTATCCTTCTTGTCCGTTTTCTTTATTCTTAGTTACAAATCTTTGTGGACATCACCTAACAATCACTGGTTTTAATGGGAACATCTCTCGTGTTGGGTTTAAAGACAACAAAACAATTAGAGTTTATTAAGCTTCTTTTAATGACAAAGAAAATCACTCACCTAAAAGTATTGTTAGCTGGTGAATTGTCTTCATTGCTTGTAAGATATTTCTAATGAGAACAATTTATTGGCCTCTGAAATATGTGGGGATCCTGCAGATTTTAATTCAAGGACTATACTGAAAGCATGCTGCTCATCTATGAGTTTCTTTTGTTGTTGTTTCAGTCCTTTCAAAGTGCTCTTTGAAATACTTGAAATTGGGTTTCCCGGAGAAGTGAACAGCTTTGAACTTCAGTGGTATCGTTCACTTAGCATGAAAATAAGAAAACAGGGATCATATGTTGCTCAAATCTGTTCATTAAATATCTACCTTTGGTCTTTTTTAATTTTCATTTTGGATGGTTTATTGTGCTTCAGCCTATAGTCCACAATCATTACAGGAACTCTTGGGGCTTGAATATATTTGAGCCACGAAGCAGAGTCCGTGAAGGAGAGAATGCTCACAGTGGGAAACCATTTTTCTGAGAAATAAATGTACCACAGAAAATGTAAATTGCTTCCATTTTTTCACAGTGCTATTCTGTTTATAAAACTAAGACATGCTCTCCGTTGTTATTTCTAGGTTTGAATCCCCTCTGTTCCAAGAGTTTTACAATTCTCATTCTTATTTCTATCTTGAGTAAGAAGTTTGACCAAATGTTTTTCCTTGTGCTGCTGCCTGGTCTCTTTTGGTTTTGTGCTTTCATTCCACAGTATATGTGTATATGTTTAACTTGCGCTGTATGGAACTACGGAAGTATTTAATTTTTACTCTTTCATCAAAATAACTAGACGACTCTGGGGTGATTCTGATTAGACTCCATACCCTCTCCACTCCTATCCTCTTAGAGGCTAATGGGTGCAACGTTGCCGTTTGTGTAGGGAGAGTTCTTAAAACAGAGTTGCAGATGAGGAGCAGTTTTTCACTTGCTTGAGCGAAATGTACTTTCTCAGATTTGAAAAAAAACAATATTTTAAGGTATCCATGGTTTTCAAATCAAGTCCCTAGCAGTTCCATTGTAGAATGTAAAACTCTGCAAAATGGGCGGCATTGTATACCATTTTTATATACTCGTGTTTAGTCCAATATGGATATAATGAGCAAGTGCTCTCAGTCAAATAAATGGAATAAAAATCTCTTTCTTGGGTCTGTCTGCATTTCTGCTGATAGGACTTATAACCTTGGAAGACTATTCTAAGCTGAACAATGGATCAGGAATACTCGTGTTACACTTTGTCATAGACTATTTTACAGTCCCCATCTAGAACCAGGGTCCTCCTGGGTTCTGTTTTCAGTGCACCAAGCCATGCTATTATGTAATATTTCATCTTTTTTTAGTTATATTTTTAATGTGCATCATAATTTAGCTTTTTAACCATAGTTAAGTCTTAATTTTAAGCAAGCAGAATTGACCTTCTTAATTCTAGAAATCGGTTGACTGAGGTGTGGAAAGATGCTTCATGCAACTACTTTTATATATTTCTTCCTTCTACTATTAGGTTGAGGAGAGCAATCCCTCTTAATATCATGATTTCTGGCCCTTTGATTAACTACGTCTTGGAACTGTCAAAATATCTAAAGGTTTTAGTAAAACAGATCCTTAAAATGAAATATCTCATCTTCTAAAAAAGGCAGGCACAATCCTTGGGTGAGCTGCATGAGGAGACCTGGATTGTCAGAATATTGCTGCCTAAAATTCTATTTGCTATCTCCCATCACGTTATGCATCTTTCTTTTTCGTCTTTCATTATGAATGTTGCATGCATTTTTATAACTGCTTCCTCTTTTACAGTCATTCTTTCTTTTCTTCTCTTTGTGTGTCTCATCTAAATGAATAAGTATAATGTAGTAAGTTCTTAAAATAGAAAGGCAAAAGTACATGGAATTGTTGTAATGCCGAGCTTGTTTTTTACATGACACCTTTTATTTTTACCAAATTTCCTCAGTTTGTATTTAATTATTAGCTACTTAAAAATCATTTTCAAGCTCCCAGTTACTCTTTTTATTTCTTCATGCACCCATATTTGCATGCAGGGCTGTATAAATACATTTTCCTTATGATTTATGAACATTTAAATTATCAAAAGTTGTAACACTTAAAAGAGAAACAAGCTGTCCTTGGGCCGTACTCTATATTAGACATACATAAAAAGAATATTACATCTCTTAGGAGTTCATTTTATTATTTTTGGTTGTTTGTTGCTTTTTGTAACTGGTTCTTGTACTGTCTTTAAGCTCAGGCTGAAGTACAGTGGCAGGACCATAGCTCACCGCAGCCTCGAACTCCTGGGTTAAAGTGATCCTCCTGCCTCAGTCTCTGAGTAGCTGGAGCCCCAGCTGCGTGCCAACACACCCCATCAGATTTAAAAATATATATATTTGTGATAGAGGTAGTGGTCTCTCTTTATTTACCAGGCTGTTCTTGAACTCCTGGCCTCACGTGATCTTTCTGCCTTGTTATCCCAAAGTGCTGGGATAACAGGCATGAGCTAGCAATCCCAGCACAGGAGTCAATTTTAATACTGAAGATAAGTGAGAATGAAGAAAATGGCATTGGCTTTTTTCATAAAAGATTAGAATCAGATCAAGTGAAAATGCTTATTTTGTAATTTTGAAGTTAAAAGTGGCAAATTCAAATTAATGTAACAGCCACCACTATTATGAAAAATCCACTCTTGTTTACACAAAAATAAATTACCTTGTTTGCAGATTATGAAAATAATCTTTTTTTAAATTTTTACTTCTGGACATGACTCTGAAAATAATTCTGCTTTGAAGCATCTTTATAGAATTGGGAGAAGTAGATACTATGAAGTTTAAATCAGTTGATTTTGGTATTAATTTCATAAAAATTTGGATAAGAAAAATTGTGTTTAAGAATTACAGAATTTTAAATAAAATGCAGTTAAATGATTTGAAATTTTCCTTTCACTACATCATTTCCCTTTACAAGTTTTATATACCCTTTTATAACTGAATCCTACTGATCAGCACACACACACATGAAAATAAAGACAGAAAAGAAAGAAAACAGGAAAGAAGAAAAAGAATGGTAAGGAAAGAAGGAAGGAAGATGCTTAATAGATAGAGTTATCTCACAGTACTGAAAAAAAAAATGAAACTAATGGCTAAATACTGACCACAATATAGAAGGAATTATTCACCCTTTAAAATAGTACAACCCATCCTTACTTATTCTTGAGAATGCACGTTCTGCATTGTGGAGAAAACTAGGCCACTGTCATATACCCCCAACCTCCAGGACCCATCCCAGCCTTCTGAGGTAATTCTTCTTGAGAAAGCCAGAGTCGTTATCCTTTCACCCATCATCAGCAAGTCAACAATTCAAAAACATGAAGAATAATGGAGGAGGCATTGATGGCATTACATTTCTTTCTGGAGGTATATTTCCAACGCATAATTTTCTGCAGAACAGTAGAAACAGGCTGAGCCATAGGGATTTAGAGATTTTTCTAGTCAAAGAGTTATGGACTGCCTCAAATTCACTAGGACATAAATACGTCTCCTCCTAGTTAAAGAATCATTGAAGGGCAGAAGAAAATATACCTTCATCCCACAGAACCATACTAGATAGATTTCTGGCCATTACTGGAAATTGAACTGGAAGCACTGCATCTCAACCCTGCCAAAAAGTGGTATATTCTTTCAGTCCCAGGGGGCAGCAGGAGTGCAAAGATTAATTCGCACATCCTTTTATTCAGTTGGAAAATATTTTCCTTGTTTGTTTTCTGTGTATTATGTATATTTAAGTTGTGCCTTGATGATTGATTTTACATGTGTATACGTTGTGAAATAATTATTGCAACCTAGCTTGTTAACATATCCATAACCTCACATAGTTACCTGTGTGTGTGTGTGTGTGTGTGTGTGTGTGTGTGTGTGTGTGTGTATGTTGAGAACACTTAGGATCTACTCTCTTAATACATTTCAAGTACACAGTAAAGAGGTGTGACCTGTAATCAAAATGCTACACATTACTTTTCCAGAACTTATTTATCTTGCATAACTGAAACTGTATACTTTTTTATCCAATCTCCCATTTCTCCTTCCAACCCAGTTCCCAGTTACCACCATTCTGTACTCTGCTCTCACTATACACAGCAATCAACTCAAAATGAATTGAAGACTTAAACATAAGACCTGAAACACTAAAACTTCTAGAAGGGAACATAGTGGCTAAAACTCCTTGACATTGGTATTGGCAGTGATTTTATTTGCCTATGACACCAAGAGCAGGCAACAAAAGTAAAAGTCAACAAAAGAAACTACATCAAACTAAAAAGCTTCTGTTCAGCAATGGAAACAATCAACAACATGAGCAGGCATCCCAAGGAATAGGAGAAAATATTTACAAATCATGTGTCTGATAAGGGGCTCATATCCAAAATACGTAAAAAACACATACAACTTAATAGCAACAAAACAAGTAACCTGATTTAAACATGGGCAAAGCACCTAAACAAACATTTTTTTCCAAGAAGACATACAAATGGCCAACAGGATTATGAAAAGACTTCTGTTCATATGTCATTTACCATGATATCATGACAAGATAGCAAAAGTGAAGGGAAGTGTCTTATAAAAAAGGTTAAAAAATTGAGACATTGCCTGGCTTGGTGGCTCAGCCTGTAATCCCGCGCCTTTGGGAGGCTGAGGTGAGTGGATTGCCTGAGCCCGCGGGTTCGAGACCCCCCTGGGCAAGCGAGACCTCATCTCAAAAAACTAGCCGGGCGTGGTAGCATGCTCCTGTAGTTCCGGCTACTCGGAAGGCTGAGGCGGAAGGATCGCTGGAGCCCAGCAGGTCCAGGCTGCGGTGGCCGGGAGCGGCCACTGCACTCCAGTCTGGGCAACAGAGTGAGACTCCAACTCAAAAAAAAAAAAAAAGGATATAACTACTACTTGCCCTCAACCTGCTTTTGCCAGATGATCTGATTTTCAAGAAAAGCTGAACATTTAGATTTTTTTTGGTGTGAAATCTCCCAATCTTTAATGCTGGCAAATATACAAAGTT
>CAUYQG010102080.1:0-45431 GCA_963574415.1 Tarsius wallacei
GCGCTCGGTGGCTCAGCCTGTAATCCCGCGCCTTGGGAGGCTGAGGTGAGTGGAATGCCTGAGCCCGCGGGTTCGAGACCCACCTGGGCAACTTGGCGAGACCTCATCTCTACAATAAATCAAAAATTAGCCGGGTGTGGTAGCGCGCGCCTGTAGTTCCAGCTACTTGGAAGGCTGAGGCGGAAGGATCACCGGAGCCCAGCAGGTCGAGGCTGCGGTGGCCGGGAGCGGCCACTGTACTCCAGTCTGGGCAATAGAGTGAGACTCCAACTCAAAAAAAAAAAAAAAAAAGAAAGAAAGAAATGCTAAAGAACTGATAAAATTTAAATTATTGTTTAAAACCACTAACAACAAAACAGAAGTGTTTGTGCACATACATGCAAGTAGAAGGAAAGAAGGTAATGTGTGTTGCTTGAGCTTAGTAGATAATGCTTTTTGTCACTTAACGTGTTAGAAGATTCAAATGATCAAGTCCCATAAAGTTAACAAAAACATGCTTCCAGTGAGACAGAGAGAAAATGTGTGTTTTCAGCTTTTTTTTTTTTTTTTTGAGTCACCTGGGCTGGAGTGCAGTGGTGTACTCATGGCCACTGCAGCCTTGACCTGTTGGGCTCAGTCTTCTAATTAGCTGGAACTACAGGCATGTGCCACCATGCCCAGCTATTTATTTTTTTATTTTTTTATTGTAGAGATGAGGTCTCGCCAGGTTGCCCACACTGGTCTTGAACCCGTGGACTCAGGCAGTCCTCTCGCCTCTGCCTCTCAATGTGCTGGAATTACAGGTATGAGCCCTGGCTCATTGTCAGCTTTTTTTTTGGTGCAAGGATAATATAGGATAAAATATAGGATATGTTGATTGTGTGGTTATAAGTGTTTCAAGAAACATTAAAATTATTATATATATTTAAAAGTTTATTCTGGCCAGGTGTGGTGGCTCAGCCTGTAATCCCAGCACTTTGGGAAATCGAGGCAAGAGGATTGCCCGAGCCTGGGGGTTTGGGACCAGCCTGGGCAATTTGGTGAGACCTTGTCTCTACAATAAATCACAAAAAAATTAGCTGGGCGTGGTGGCATGCGTGTGTAGTACCAGCTACTTGGAAGGCTGAGGCGGAAGGATCGCCTAAACCCAGCAGGTCGAGCCTGTGGTGGCCGTGAGCATGCCACTGCACTCCAGCCTAGGTGACAGAGTGAGACTCCAACTCAAAAAAAAAATTTTTTTCTATTTGTTTAAAATTTTTACTATAAAAATAATACTTGCTTATAAAATTCTAATAGAGGGGCACTAAGTAAAAAGGAAAGGTCTGCTTCTCCCTTCTTTGTTCCTGTTCTCAAAAATATGTCTAACATTTTTTTCTTATATATTCTTCAGGCATTAAAACATTGACTAAAAAGCACTTTTTAAAAAATGGAAATAGAATTATATGATATATACTATTAACAAAGTCTTGTTTATCCTGTGATTGGTTACTAAAGTAATTCATTGTGGAAGTTTTGAAAACTACTGAAAAGCAGGAAAACTATTCATGATTCTCTTTTCCAAAGACTGTTAACATTTCTGTATGTTTCTGTTCAGTTTTTTTTATGGACTGTTTATTTGTTTTAATATGACATTGATCATCAGTCATTTTGAATCCCCAAGTATGAACTAAAGTGTTTATCCCTCCAGAATTACCAAACACACTATAGTTAACTTTGTTCAGATGCGAATGTGTCATCAACTAGGTTCATTTATTACCTGCTTTACTCCTCTACACTGGCCTTAGTATGTATATATGTAATTCCATTCATATTTTAAACAGTGTTGTATGGCTTTGAGGATTGCTTAACATAGTCAAAATAATATCTTGGCCTTCAAGAGTTTACTGAATTTAATTGTGCACCCTAATTAGATTTCTTTATATATATGAGAATATATAGAAAACTCGATTTTTCTGCATATCTTTGTTTTGGTAGGAATACTTTTCCAAAATTATAGTAGAAACCAGTAGAAAAAGTCAATTTGAATAGCATATATACAAGTACTCAGACTTGTATTATTAGTGTATGATAAAGTATTTTTTACACGTGTTATTGCATTTTCATGAAAACTATGAGTAAATAGGCAAGTGAAAAAAAAATATAGTTAAGTATCTTGCTCAAAATCATGATTTATTTAAAGAAAAAACTAGCCGGACTCGGTGGCTCAGCCTGTAATCCCGCGCTTTGGGAGGCTGAGGTGATTGGATTGCCTGAGCCCGCGGGTTCGAGACCCGCCTGGGCAACGTGGCAAGACCTCATCTCTACAATAAATCAAAAAATTAGCCGGGTGTGGTAGCGCGCGCCTATAGTTCCAGCTACTTGGAAAGCTGAGGCGGAAGGATCGCCAGAGCCCACCCAGCAGGTCGAGGCTGTGGTGACTGGGAGCGGCCACTGCACTCCAGTCTGGGCGACAGAGTGAGATGCCAACTCCAAAAAAAAAAAAAAAAGAAAAAACTAAAATTAGAAGCTAGGTTTTCTGACCCTTAGAGCAGCACATTTCACTGTACTGTAAAGCCTATTGCCGTACTGAAAGCTTTTACAGACAAAGAGTGATTCATATCTTAGGTTCTAAAATGATGAAGAATCTAAATTCCATTTTGGGTGAACCACAAAGATTTATCATGAAAGGCGGTAAGTTTGGTGTCTAAGAGAAAAAGTAGTAGCCTTGAATTTTGGGACAGTTGTGTTTATTCAGTTATTTCAGATGAAGAAGTTTAATTTTACTATTTTTCTTTTTTTAAATCTTGATGCTATTAAATTAATTACAATTTCATGTTTAGTGAATTTATGTGAGAGAATAAACTTATAATTCTCAAATATTGTAGTCTTAGAGGGAAGATTTTCTGGTGTATTTGTACCTCAAATTTTAAACAATTACTGACCATAACATTTTATTTACAGGGTTAAGCCACTACATTATATTTCCTGGCTGGTTGGACATGAAGGCAAAGGCAGCATTCTTTCTTACCTTAGAAAAAAGCAAGTATTCAATTAATAAGTATTTTCAGTGTAGCAATCTCTGAAAAATAATAGACAATAAGTACTATAATAATGCATTCTCTTGCATTAGCTGCCAGGAATCCTAGATCAGATTTAATGCTCATCTTAATAATTTAGATTATTTTAATGGCCATATTGTATTTTTATATTTCCTTGGATGCTACCTTTTAGCTCAGTGTTGGACATGATTGTACACAAAATTCTAAATATCATAAATGAAACTAATAGATTCTAGAATTACATAAAAGGATTAGCTCTAATCAAGAATTTCTATTTGACTGAATTGTAAAGAAGTCAGTTATTTAAATGCTGTGAATCTCCAGACTTTTCCAACCCAAAAGGTAGATTTTGATGAAAACTTCAGTGGACCTATAAATCATAATAAAGATGTGGGACTGTGAATCGTGTATGCAACCATGTTAATAGAATGTATCCTAATGCATTTAATTACCTGTTTAAGTCATCTGTAGCCAAATAATAGAAATGTAACTTTAGAATCAGGACCAGTACTTTAAAGTAAGTCATTGTTTGGTTTTCCTATATACTAATTTGTTTGAGAATGGAAAGATAGATGATAAATTTAGACAAGTATTTTAGACATTGGTATGTTCTATAACATTTGAAGAAAGTGAGAGGGTAGAATTATTATAAAAGAAAAATACTAATATTATGGGGTATCATATATACCTTTTACAAAATATGTAATATGCTTTGAGGTGTGCTCAGCCTTTCTATCTTACTGAAGTTTATTTGTATTTCAGACTCTTTATTATGGTGTCCTCCTCCCTTACTTTTGGTTTTCAGGGTTATTTTAGTCAGGAAAATATATAGTTTCATAGCTTTTTTCTTAAACAGCCTGTGTAGGTTAGCAGACAGTCTCAGAGCTCACTTGCATTCATGTAAGGATGTACCTGTATAAGGCTTCTCCTAGGAGGCAGGTTCAAAACTAGTAGGTGAAATGCCTCCTAGCAATCACAATTTTAATATTTTGTCCTGTTCTCTTCAACAAGAATTGCTTTGGCTTCATAAAACTTAAATGTTTTACTCTGTTGCAATATCTATTAGTTTTTGTAGTAAATAAATAAAGACTGCTATCTCTTTCTGGTGATTCCTAAATGTACTACAATTCCTTGGGAGGCCTTGTGCTTTTAAAATTTGCACTTTTAAACTTACTATTGGAAAGTCTATGTTTATCTCAAATGCTGAGGTTTCCACATTTCATATAGAATGTCTACCTATTTTGAAGTGTTTGTGAACTGTCAATCCAGAGACATTGATTGGGTTAATTTTTCCCCAACTGTAGGTGCTGGGCTCTTGCGTTGTTTGGTGGAAATGGTGAGACAGGATTTGAGCAAAATTCTACTTATTCAGTGTTCAGCATTTCTATTACATTGACTAATGAGGGTTATGAACATTTTTATGAGGTAAATAATTAAATGGAGTCATTTTTCTTGTATGTAATTATCTCTTTATGCAAAAGACTAATCAGATGTTTTGTTTTCAGGTTGCTTACACTGTCTTCCAGTATTTAAAAATGCTGCAGAAGCTAGGCCCAGATAAAAGGTAATAAATATTTCTTAGAATGAGGCCAGGAGTCAATCCTAGTACCACAGAAGGCTGCCAACAGACATGCTTTAGTCCTGCCTTGATGGTTTTTTAGCCATTTCATACTCTATTTCCTTTACTGGCTCCTTACCCCTATCTCTCTACATGTGAGTGTACACTAAGGTGTTACATTTATCGGGCCAGTCCCTTTGTTTTTTGCTTCTCTTTTATTGTTGATGATTCTAGTGAGAAATTTTAATGTATCTTCTAATTATAGTTTTTTCATTCACAGAATTTTTGAAGAGATTCGAAAAATTGAAGATAATGAATTTCATTACCAAGAACAGGTACTGGAAATAAAATTCTTTTTGAATGTTACCTGGTGACCAAGTTGAAACTGGTGTGGATATGGTTCCTCCTTTTAGAGGTGTCACTAAAATTTTTATTCTGCTACTCTCTGTCATATGAGTCTCAAAATGATCTTGAAGCTATCGGAAAATTAACTACTGTGTTTTTTAATATTTATATTGAGTAACAGTGAGAAAATGAGGCAGATGATATAGATCATATTATGTGATAATCATTTATCTATATAGTCATCCATCTGTCCATCCCTTCTGTAAACATTTATAGAGACTTGTATGGTATTTGACATTCAAATATTGGAGAAGACATTTTATGAGCAATTTATAGTAATTACCTTGTATAATGTTAGAAACCTTGTGCTTTGTAATTCAGGGCAAGGAGAGCATTTTCCTTATTGAAACAGGATTGACTGGGCGTGGTGGCTCTGGCTGGGTATGGTGGCTTATACCTGTATTCGTAGCACATTGGGAGACTGAGGTAAGAGGATTGCTTGAACCCAGAAGTTAGAGACAAGCCTGGGCAATATAGCAAGACCTCTTCTCTACAAAACCAAAAAATTAGCTGGGTGTGGTAGTGCATGCCTGTAGTTCCAGCTACTTGGGAGGCTGAAGCAGAAGGATTACCTGAATACAGGAAGTTGAGGCCATGGTGAGCCAGGAATGTGCCACTGTACTCCAGCCTGGATGTCAGAGTGAGACTCCAACTGAAGGGGGAAAAAAAAAGAAAGAAAGAAAGAAACAGGATCAGGGAAAACTTTGTGGATGTGATAAATTTGAATTGAGTTTAGCGTCAAAAAATGAGGTTTGCATAAAGTTTGTTTACATTCTAGGCAATGGGAGGCACATAAGTAAGGAATTCTGGGATATTATGGAAAATGAATGATCCTATGTTTCTGTAACATAAGGGTATATGAAAAGAAGGAATTATATAATGCTTTATGTAAACAGAGTTGTGTGTTCTGTTTTAAATTACTACTGCACCTTGGATCCCTTTGAAAGTCTTGAATCCTGTGGACTCCTCCTCAGAATAATACTTCATCCTCTTAAACTTTCAGGAAGTAGTACAATAATCACTGATATATCCCTTACACAGATCCAGCCATTGTTCATATTTTGTTATATATTTTTTCTCTCTTTCCCTATACTTAGTATGTGTGTATGTGTAATTTTCCCCCAACATTTGAAAATTAATTGTAGATATTATACTTCACTCTAAATATTTTTTTTGGCATGTATCTACTACTAGAACAAAGACTTTCTCCTACATACACTTGTCACAGTTGGGAAGTTTGACACTGAAACAGTACTGCTAATACCCAGTTCATAGGATAGTGTTTTTAAATGCATAAAACTAAATATGTAGTTTATAAAGGAATTCTGAAATAAAGTATTCAAAATAGTAAAAAATAGTAATATGTATCTTTTGATTAATATAGTAAATAATAAGTCTACTGGTAGGTATAATAATTTTCACAGTTTTTAAGTAGCAGTGAGTGTAAATGATGTTTTGAGATATCAACAACAACTAAATTGTGATTTCTATTGGTGACAGTCATAGATATTGCTAATAATACTGTGGTTTGTTATCTATATTCATAATTGAAAAAAGAAGCTAAATTAGAGATTAGTGAAAATAAATATGTAATTTCATTCTAACCAAAATCATTCACTTGTCCACTGCTAGCTTGTCAGGGATGTCTGTGGACCCTAGATTTAAGATCCCCTGATGATGGAACACCTTGAAAGCTGTGGCTTTTTGTATCATCACAGAGACTATTTCCTGAAGACTTAAGTACATGAGGGCAAGCTCACAAAAAGTATAAGTTTCTAATTGCTGTTGACTCTTATGTAATCTGTTCTGTACTCTTGAAAAGAAGACATTTGAAATAGAAATCTTACTCTATAAAAGTAGAAAGGCAACTGTGACTTCTGTTGGACATTAGAGGGTCCTATAGACACTCTTCTCTATAAATAGATATGCATAGAACCAAGTTCTGTCATCCTCCTTACCAGGAGTGGTTTTGTTCAATCTCCTCAGCTGTGGTGGCTCCATGTGGGCAGAACTATGGCAGGGAAAGAGTAGAGGTGAGAATTGTGGACTACAACTATAGGTGATACCCAGATTCCTTTTTCTGGGATCAGCCTTCTAGCATTGGTTGTGTAAGTGACATTTTCACTCTGCCCCTCCAGATCCTTCTTAACAAGACTTTTATTGTAAGATATCTTTTTATTGCCATTTTACTTTTTTTTTTGATTTGGGCTCTCCCTCTGTCGCCCAGAGTAGAGGGCAGTGGCATGGTCATGGCTCACTGTAGCCTCAACCTTCTGGACTCAGGTGATCATTCTGCCTCAGCCTTCCAAGTAACTGGGACTAGAGGTACACACCACTACGTCCAGCTAATATATTGATTTTTGTAGAGATGAGATCTTGCTATGTTGTCTAGGGTGGTGTTGAACTCCTGGGCTCAATAAATTCTCTCCTAAAGTGCTGGGATGAGGTGTGCGCCACTGCACCCGGCCAATTTCCCCATTTTGTAGTCCCCGCTTTTTCATCTTTGGCAGTATTTATAAATACTTGTCTTGATTTAAAAGCATGAGCCCAAAATGTCTTAGATTAGAATCTATCCAACGCAAAATCAGAACAAAACAGAAAATCTGTTTCTCTGCATGAACTGGTAAACAAACTCAAGTAGGTCAGCTTATTTCTGTTTTTAGGCTTATACATTTCTGTTTTAAAAAAATTTGTGATGTCTTCTTTTCAGACTTCTTTCTAGCCTTCATCAATAAAGGCATATCAGAGTGCCCTTTTCAAACTGTTCAAACTATTTTATTTTTAATTAGGAAATTTAAAAATATTTAAAATTCCATACAGGAATGTGGACTCAGTATGTTTTATAAATCAACTATTTAAACCAGGGTATGATGAGAAAAGCCATTTTGTTTAAGTACTTTCCTGTAGGCAGAAAAGTAGGACCAATAATGTAACAATTAATAGTGGAAGGCAGTGAGTTTGTAGTAGACAAAAATAAATAAATAAATAAAACGTGTTAGAGTGTTAACAAGTGTTAAAGAGGATGTGGAAAAATTGGAATCCTCGTACATTGCTAGTGGGAATGGAAAATGGTATAGCTGCTTTGAAAAACAGCTTGTCAATTCCTGAAAAGCTGAACACAGGATTGTCATATGAATCAGCAATTCAGTGCATACCTAAGAGAATTGAAACATATGTCCATACAACTTGTACACAAATATTCGTAACAGCATTACTCATTATAGCTAAAAAGTAGAGACAACCCAAATGTCCATAAACTGATGAAGTAAATAAAGTATAGAATATGCATATTATAGAATATTATTCAGGTTGGATGCTGTGGCTCACACCTGTAATTCCAGGACTTTGGGGGGCCAAGGTGAGGGTATTGCTTGAGCCCAGGATTTTGAGACCAGTCTGGGCAACATTGCAGAACTCGTCTCTACTAAAAATCAAAAAATTAGCCAGGTGTGGTGGCACGTGCTTGTAGTCCCAGATACTCGGGATTCTGAGGTGAAAGAATTGCCTAAGCCCAGGAGGTCAAGGCTGCCATGAGTTGTAATCATCATGGTCATGCCACTGCACTCCAACCTGGGCAACAGAGTAAGACCTTGACTCAAAAAAAAAAAAAAAAAAGAAAAAAAAAATTATGCAGCCGTAAAGAGGAATGACATAGATGTACTTTGAAAACATTGTGCTAAATGAAGGAATCCAAGCAGAAAAGATCATATATTGTTTGAGTCTGTTTATATGAAATACCTAGAACATATCTGACAGAACTGAGGGCTGTCAGGGCCTGGGGGAGTGAGTGATGGGGAGTGACTGCCCAAAGGGTGTGAGGTTTCCTTTTAGGGTGATGAAAGTGTTCTGGAACCAGATAATGGTGATGGTTACACAACTCTGTGAATATACTAAAAACCACTGAATTGTACACTTTAAAAGTGTGAATTTTATAATGTGTGAGTTATATCTTCAAAAAAATTAAAGGGTAACATTTAAATGTTTTTTCTCCAATACCTTCCCTATTGCCTTGGTATCAAAGATCTGCTTTTAGTCAGGGTCCTTAGTCTTTTGTCATAGGAAATACTTACTAATTACTTAGTTTTATACTATACTGGTTAAAGCAGTTAACTTGTAAGTAAGTAGCTGGTGAAAATAACTGGATAAAAAAAATTAGAATAGGGTAGGAGGAATCATTTTATTTTATTTACTTTTATTTATTTATTTGTTTGTTTGTTAGTTTGAGTCAGAGTCTCACTCTGTTGCCCAGGTTGGAGTGCAGTGGCATGCCCATGGCCACTGCAGCTTCGACTAACTGGGCTCAGGTGATCCTTCCACTTCAGCCTTCCAAGTAGCTGGAACCACAGGCACACGCCACCATGCCTGGCTAATTTTTTGATTTATTGTAGAGAAGAGGTCTTACTGAGTTGTCCAGGCTGATCTCGAACTCCTGGGCTCAGTCAGTCCTTTCACCTCTGCCTCCCAAAGAGCTGGAATTACGGGTGTGAGCCACCGTGCCTGGCAGGAATCATTTTAAACAATGAAAGCACTTTGTTAGCTAGTCACTCTCATGATTTAGTAATAGTTCCTAAACAAGGGGATAAAAACTAAGAGTAGATCTTTTCTTTTTCTTTATTCTGTTTCTATATGAAAACATAGTACATAATATATACCTGTGGTCTCTAGTTTTTGTTTGTTTGTTTGTTTGTTTGGAATTGGAGTCTTACTCTGTCATCTGGGCTGGAGTGCAGTGGCATGCTGCTCATGACCACCACAGCCTCTATCCTTCCGCTTCAGCCTTCTAAGTAGCTGGAACTATAGGCATGTGCCACCACACTCAGTAACTTTTTCTTGATTTGTTGTAGAGATGAGGTCTTGCCAAGTTGCCCAGGCTGGTCTTGAACCCCTGGGCTCATGCAACAGGCATGAGCCACCGTGCCTGGCCTGGTCTTTAGTTTGATGTATGCTTGTCTTATTGCCTTCTACGCATGCAGTAACTTTCACTTTTATTCTGACTTCCATTAGATGAGAAATAACCTGTGCTGTCTAGTGAAGGACTGGGCAGTGTGTTGTTTTGGGAAGAATATATGGATATGTTAGGACTCTAGCATTCTAGTGTTTGCTGTACCTGCCACTTACTCATTATGATCTGGAGCATGGCATCTAATCAATCAGTATATTTCCTCATTGTAAAACATGGGAATGAAACCTGGTAATGAAAACCATGGTAATGAAAGACCTGTCAGTTTTAACCTTCTGTGTATCTGGGTGTTCAGTAGATAAATACTTGATTGATTTCCTTTGGAAAAGTATTTCCATTTCATAGTTCATAGAATTTGTGTTCATTCTTTCAGTTTCAAACTGATTAGTATAACTTCTTATCTCAAGACTTTTATCTAGCAACACTCACATTGTGATTTCTACAATGATTTGATTCATGCTTACAGAGTTCTTAGGTAATAGTTCTATAGTGATAGGTCTCCTGTCTATTGACTTCACAGCCATGTGGAGCACTTGACAGGTAAACAAACATTACAGTTCAGTGTAGTAGTTGCTCTTATGAAGAGGTTGTAACGTGACTAGAACCTAGTGGATTGTAGGACTCAGACATGGGGGCTTGAGAGGTATGAATGTAAGATCCTTAAGGTCATAACTCCCGCTGTATTTTTTGGAATTCTGAACATCATTCTCTTAAGCTGCAGTTAATATCTGGTTATATCTGTTCAGAAGCTTTTGGTTTCATTGTTAAAAAAAGAAAGTATTTGGGCAACCCTTTGGTCCCCTCCAACTGTGGGAGCTTTTCTGTCCTCTTAATAAATCCTGCTTTCTCACTTTACAAAAAAAAAAAAAAAAGAAAAGAAAGTGTTTGTATGGTGTGCCAAATCAAGGATAATAATGGAGAAGTTCTGGCATAAAATAATTTTACCTCTTTACAGACAGACCCAGTTGAGTACGTGGAGAACATGTGTGAGAACATGCAACTGTACCCACTGCAAGACATTCTCACTGGAGATCAGCTTCTTTTTGAATATAAGCCAGAAGTAAGGAGGTTTTCATTTCTAAAACTTACTTTTAAGGAAAGAGGAGTGTGAGAAAGTGCAGAGATGTACTTAAGAACTATGGGAATGGAGGAAACTTGGGATGATTTTTGTTTGTTTAAATAGAATAAATGTCAATAGTTTGTAGATAATTTCTCATGATTCTTTTATATGATTATGCTTTACTATAAGAGGAGAAAATCAAGTCTTCATGGGTACTGTGTTTTTCAAAGTATTGAAACATTGACTGAAATAGTTGAAGTGATTTCTAAGAATGATATGGCTTAGTTGTTAAACATACTTAAAGAGTTGTTGAACTTTTAATTTAGTTGGAGAGTTAGGACAATTAAATTTTTAATCATTTTGAAAATGTTTATAAAAAAAAGATATCCTGAATTAAAAACATGATTTACAGATAATATTACATGCAAATAAATAGTTGGTCAAGGTCTTTCCTCCAATACTGGGAAATAAGTCATTTGGTTTCATATAGGATAGCAGTTGTCAACCAGGGGCAGTTTTCCTCCCTTAGGGATATTTGTCAGCGTCTGGAGACATCTTGGTTGTCACAGTTTGGGTGTCAAGTATTCCTGGGATCTAGTGGGTAGAACCAGAGATGATGCTAAATATTCTATAATGCAGAAGACAGCAACAATTATCTGGTTCAAGATAGTAATAGTGCTGAGATTGAAAAATTTTAGCAAAGGGTATTCCAAAACTATTAATTTTTTAAAGGATAGGGAAAGGTAAAGGAGGAAGTAACAATCACTTATTCTTGCCATGTCCCTAGACATTGGTTGTGCCCAGAGGCTGGTAAGTTTTTTTCTGAACCACCATTTGTTGTTGTTTTTTTCTTGAAGAAATAGTGTTTAAATGGTAGTTAGGGTTCTAAACCAAGTCAAAAATTTCTGTGTTTAGTTCTTATCATAGCTGGAGGATTACTGAGGGAGGCCCTACAGTATTTTACTGATTCTAGAAGTGGTATAAAACATAGCTGCTAATAACAAAGTCTTTGAAGTCATGTACAAATTTGGTTAGGACTCCACTTTTGCCATTTCTGGCTGTGTTGTTCTGTACAGATTACTTAACCTTTAACCTCTGAAGCTGAGTGTTATTTTCTGTAAATGGGTATTCCTGAGGATTGTTTTTACGATTAAATGAAATAATGTATGTTAAATAGTGCCTGGCACTGGTTAATGGTAGCTATTTTTATTGCTATTGCTGTTAATATGTAAGATTTGAGATAAACATTCTTTAAAGCATTATCAAGAACATATTTGATAATTGTCAATTATACATCAATAAAGTGGAAAAAAGTTTTTGAAACACTGATAAACTAATGAAACATTGTAAATTAGAGTGTTTATGGACTGTAAATACTTTTATTTTTCAAGATGCTAAGATCTTGAAGGTGTCTTACAATGTGACTTTTGCCATTTAAACACAGATATATTAGGTTAAAATTGTTGTGTGTGTATATCTCTCTCCTTCCCGCCTCAACCTCTCCTTTATTAGGTCATTGCTGAAGCCCTTAATCAGTTAGTTCCTCAAAAAGCAAATCTTGTTCTACTATCTGGTGCTAACGAGGGAAAATGTGAACTCAAGGAGAAATGGTTTGGGACTCAGTATAGTATAGAAGGTAAAATATTTTAACAGTTGTTCTACATTAAGCTATACCTGACTTACCTAGAAATTTTTATTCTATAATTTGTCTAATGGTTCTGGGGGGAGATGTATACTTTTTTTAAAAGTTCACTTTGAAATGAAAATACTTGTTACTTTGTAGGAAGTTATTTTCTGCTATGTTTATTTTCTTTTTTTTAGCTAGTGAAAAAAATCCTGTTGTCTTGGTACTTTGGGGGCAGTTTTGACTTAATTTTAGAAAAGTGATTCTCAAACTTAAGTGTGTATTTATCCCTGAAGATCTTATTAAAATACAGATTCTGGGGCAAGTCTGGGAAGGACCTGAGATTCTGCATTTCTGACAATCTCCCAGGTGATGCCAGTGCTGCTGGGACCACACTTTTGAGTAGCAAGATTCTAGAATGCCTGGATATGTGTCAATCACAGTTTTCCTGAGAAAGGAGAATTGATTTGTGAAGGCCAGTTGATGACTGATTTGTTGTTAAGATAATTCTGAACATTGCGTTGTTTATTACATCAGTTTGTTTTTCCTCTTTACAGATATTGAAAACTCTTGGGCAAAGCAATGGAAGAGTAATTTTGAATTAAATCCAGATCTTCATCTTCCAGCTGAAAACAAGTACATAGGTTAGTAAAATAGCAATTGTTATACATAATCCATCCATGTACTAATAAGGAAAACAAATAGCACCTGTATAGTACACCATGTTTACAAAGTGCCATATGAATTTATATTTGAGATTCTCAATAACATTCTGGGGTGGGTATTACTATTTTCTTGCTTTTCCAAATGAGAAAACTGAGTCTCAAGAAACCAAAGCAACTTGTGCAAGAATATTCAGTTGGTGAATGGAGGAACTAGGACTTATCTACAAATCTTAGGACTTTCTGAAATTTATATATTTTTTATACAGCATAGTGGATCCTTTCACATCAGTCTCCTTAGGGATTGTCATTATCTTCTCAGGTTGTCCTATTACTTTTCAAACTGCATGTGGCAACCCATTAAAAGGCTGTAAAATCAGTGTAATGAGTTGGAGGTCAGTGTAATGAGCTGTGAAAGCATTAAAATAATCACTTGAAATAGAAAATAGCAAAACATTTCATTGCATATAGAGTGTTATTTCTAGAGCTTTTGTTCCAGATAGGTATATATGTATGTACTTGCCTATCTACCAGCTTGCAGTGGAAAATATTTCTATCTGTGAGTTACAGTAAAAAAATGAAAGTCACTGATCCTAGGTCAAAGGTTTTAGAGTTGTTTGTAATTATAATTTACTCAAAACACCATATTTCCTAGCAATTCCACTAAATCTATACCCCCAAATAATTGAAAACAGGTACTCAAACAAATTCAAGGGGGACCCAAAAAAAAAAACTAGCATTATTTTTTTTTGGAGGGCAGGCTTCTTGTAGTACAGATTTCCCCCACTAGATAAGTGTTCTAGGAACCCATCAGCATCAGTGTACCAGCTAGTGTTGTTGAGAGGCTGCATTTGTCTTCAGTGAATTTTTCTTGGAGATTCTTTCAATTCATTTGCTCATTTCATGTTGAGTGTTAAGCAGTTTTTGACCAAAAAATGGCATGACCGTCATGCCCTACCCCCCCTATTCAGTCTCAACCCGAGTGACTTTTTTTGTTGCCCTGGATGAAAAAAGTCCTCAAAGGGAAACATTTTGCCGATGTGAAAGTGGTGAAACAAAAAACAGAAACACTAAAAGGCATCAAAACTGACAAGTTCAAAAACTATTTTGAGCAGCAGAAAAAGTGTCTCCATAGGTGTATTGCGTCAGACAGAGAGTACTTTGAAGGTGACTGAAATTTAAATTTAGAATAAATATACGGTTTTTATAAATCAATTCCGGTTTATTTTGGGTCCCTCTTGTAAGTGTACAAGCATGTTGATACAGTACTACTTACAATACTGAAAGATAGAAACAGCCCAAATGTTCGTCAGTGGATGACTGGGTAAACAAATGTGGTATATACATATTTTAGGATATTACTTAGTCATAATAAAAATGAAATTCTGTTACTTACATACTGTAATGTGGATGAACCTTGCAAACATCATGCTAAGTGAAAGAAATGAGACACAAGAGGTCACATATTGTCTGACTCCATTTATATGAAATATGCAGAATAGGTAAACCCATAGTGACAGAACACAGATTGATGGTTGCTAGGGCTGAGTGGACTGGGTAATGAGGAACAACTCCTTAATCAGTAGGAGGTTTCCTTGTGGGGTGATGAAAGTGATTTGGAACTAGATAGAAGTTGTGGTTGTACAACAATCTGAGTGTACTATGCGCTGAGTTGTTCACTTTAAAGGAGTTAATTTTATGTTATGTGACTCTCACCTCAAGAAAAAAAGACTTTTTAAATAAGTAGTAAATACTTTAGACAATTTAGTTCTATATCTTGAATTTAAGTAAAACAACCCAGTTTAAAAAAATAAATACAGCAAGTACTTTTATTCTCATTTAAAAAATTAGCTATCTCTCACCTATATATTGAGGCAACAATTGTTTCAGTTAACTGAAAGGACAAGTTTGGCTTTGTTTGAGCAGAACTATTTTGTGACCTTTCAAATGTCCATAAAGCATGAGGTTGGTGAAGAGCATTCTCATTCAAGAATGGATTGACTCATAAACTGATTTACACAGCCACAGTTAAAATGTTCTTTGAAAAAGGGAATGAAGCAGAATGTGTAGAAGTCAGAATCAACTCTTGGGAAATTACAGATCCTCAGAGTTCATTTACTAAAAGGCCAAGATGGTTTTCCTTTCAGTATTGTTCTGTTACTTTATTTTACTCCGGTATTTGAATTTGGCTTATCTTTTTCCACAAAGAAAAGTTATTAGACTTCTGAAGCCAGTGACATTACTGGGAATCCTGTTGAAAGAACTGAATGAATATGTTGCTCTTTTCTTTTGTTAGCAACCGACTTTATGTTGAAAGCTTTTGATTGCCCTGAAACAGAATACCCTGTTAAGGTTGTGTATACTCCACAAGGCTGCCTGTGGTATAAGAAAGACAACAAATTCAAAATTCCCAAAGGTAAAATGTTGCCCTCCCTATTACTTCTCTGCTGAATTCCAGTGTTTTCTGTAAGACTCTCTGTTTGACATATGATTTTTCTACTTGCTGTTTTGTTCCTTCTTTGTGGAAGAGGCTAGTGCTGGATGCCTCTTAGTTAGCTATCTTGAATAAGACTCTAAAGTCCTTATCTGTAATGTTGTGACCCTAACTCTGTTGCTTTTTTATGTTCTGTTCTTGTGCATGGCACGGGAGCTTACTGAAGCAACTGGGAGTTATAGGCTGGGTGCTGTTGTATGCCATTTAACCCATATCCCCATCCTCAAATACAACTATACTATAGCTCTGTGGTATTCTTGAGTTTATTGGGAAAGTGTTTTCACAATTTTTTTTTGAATGACTTAAAAGAGTTTCTAAAAATGTTCTTATTCAGCTTCTTACTCAGCTTCCTTGGAAAGCCTGTTCTGTACTTTTTGTGAACATTGGGGTTGTTCCCTTGATGTTCTTAACATGTATACCTCTAAACATTTTCCTGAACTGAAGTTACTAATAAACATGAGTATTCATAGGCCACTCTGTATCTGTCTATATATCTGGTCTTCCCATAGATTAAAGTGTTCCTTCTGGACACACTATTTGGAATGGTAAATGTTACTTTTTAAAGTCTCTTAAGAATAATTTGGGCTGGGCTTGGTGGCTCAGCCTGTAATCCCAGCACTTTAGGAGGCCGAGGCGAGTGGATTGCCTGAGCCCACTGGTTCAAGACCCACCCAGGCAACTTGGCGAGAGCTTGTCTCTACAATAAATCAAAAATTAGTCAGGCGTGGTAGCGCACACCTGTAGTTTTGGCTTCTTGGAAGACTGAGGCAGAAGGATCGCCAGAGTTCAGTAGGTCAAGGCTGCAGTGGCCGGGAGCATGCCACTGCACTCCAATCTGGGCGACTGAGTGAGACTCCAACTCAAAAAAAAAAAAAGAATAATGTGGCAGGTGCGCTGGCTCACACCTATAATCCCAGCACTGTGGGAGGTGGAAGTGAGAGGATTACCCGAACTCAGGGGCTCAAGGTCAGCCTGAGCAACATGGCGAGACCTCATCTCTACAATAAAATAAAAAAAATTATTCAGCTGGGCATAATGGCACATGCCTGTGGTTTCAGCTACTTGGAAGACTGAAGCAGAAGGATCACCTGAGCTCAGCAGGTCGAGGCTGTGGTGGCTGTGAGCATGCCATTGTACTCCAGCCTAGGCGACAGAGTGAGACTCTGGCTCAAAAAAAAAAGATGTAATAGGGATTTAAGGATTTGTAGTTTCAGAATTTAAAAAAAATTAGGGGAAAATGTCAGATGTATAAAATATTTTATCTTTTTTCTTTTAGCATATATACGTTTCCATCTGATCTCACCTTTGATACAGAAGTCTGCAGCAAAGTAAGCATTTGTCCTCTTTTCTGGAAAATTTTATTTGAAAAATTTTATTTGTTTCATTCTGAATCATGTTACCATTTTCCCTACCAGCACAGCAACTATGTTACTGATTTATGTGTTCTTTCTGTGCTACAAGTTGTTTGTATTGACACTAAATGTTCAAGTGAAGCTGTGGCTGCTCCATTGCCAGCACCCATATGTAAAGTATGCTGATAGTATAGACTAGCCATAGAACTACTGGATTGGGAACATTCCTTAAAGATCAGTTTGTGTTAGTGCCCAGTCTATAATGATACTGGTGGATCTGTTGATCCTGTATTTATAGTTGGCCAAGGAATGTGATTATACCTGTTCTTTTTTTTTTTTTAGAAGGCAGGATTTATTGAGAGGACAGAAAAACTCCCACAGTGGGAGGGAACCCAGGGGGGTTGCCTGTTCTTAGCAAATTGTGAGAACACCTGTTCTTAGCAAATTGTGAGAGGTCAGAGAGCCTAAAATGTATCTGAATCATAAGAGGTGCTTAGGAAATGTTAGTCCATGTCTTTCCTTTGCCACTTGACTATAAAATCCAACTTGAAATGACAAACAGCACTAAAATGTATTAATACTCACTCTAAAAATACATTGTCCTCTTTCCTTAAGTCACATTTTAAGCTTATCAGCCAGAAAGCCTGTGCCTGGAGGGTAGCTAGAGCTTTTTTTTTTTTTTTTTGAGTTGGAGTCTCACTCTGTCGCCCAGATTGGAGTGCAGTGGCACGCTCCCGGCCACCGCAGCCTTGACCTGCTGGGCTCCGGCGATCCTTCCGCCTCAGCCTTCCAAGTAGCTGGAACTATAGGCGCGTGCTACCATGCCCGGCTAATTTTTGATTTATTGTAGAGATGAGGCCTGGGCTAGAGCTTTTATACCAGTGGTCTGTAACGCCCATTCCATCTACCCTATTTGTACAGTATAAATATTATCATTTTCTTTTTTTTTTTTTTTTGAGTTGGAGTCTCATTTTGTTGCCCAGGCTGGAGTACAGTGGCATACTCACGGCCACCCCAGTGTGGATCTGCTGGGCTCCAGCTGTCCGTCTGCCTCAGCTTTCCAAGTAGCGAGAACTATAGGCATGTGCTACCATGCCTGGCTAATTTTTGATTTATTGTAGAGATGAGGTCTCGCTAAGTTGCCTGGGCTGGTCTGGAACCTGTGGGCTCAGGCAATCCACTCACCTTGGCCTCCCAAAGTGCTGGGATTACAGACTGAGCCACCAATCCTGGCCAATATTATCATTTTCTATGTGTATATAACATTAAAAAAACTGGGAAGCACTGCTGAAGTTAGCAGTTCTCTAATGTGTCTATGAAACTGAGTCTTGAGTAAGCTGGAAAAAATGTATATATATATACGCACATTTACACACACACATACGCATAGTCACTTCAGCCTCAACCTGCTGGACTCAGGTATTCCTTCCACTTTAACCTTCCAAGTGACTGGAACCATAGGCACACACCACCATGCTTGACTAATTTTTTGATTTATTGTAGAGATGAGGTCTTGCTAAGTTGCCCAGGCTGGTCTCAAACCTCTGGGCTCATACAGGCTTTTCGCCTCCACCTTTTAAAGTGATGGGATTATAGGCATGAGCCATTGTGTCTGGCTATATTTTTTAAACTAAATTAGTGTACAGTTTTATGTTCTGAGCAGGGGATGGACACTTTTCTAAAAATGAAGCTTCTTACTCTAAATTGAAGCAGATCTAATTTGTTTATATCTTTCTTGCCAATTAATGATGTCATTTGCATTCTGTACTTCTTAGTGTGGTCCTGTTTGACATCTTTGTCAATATCCTTACCCATAATCTTGCGGAACCAGCTTATGAAGCAGATGTGGCACAGCTGGAGTATAAACTAGTAGCTGGAGAACATGGTTTAATTATTCGAGTGAAAGGATTCAACCACAAACTACCTGTAAGTACAAGTACTCGGCTTTCCTCATAGAGTACGTTAAAATACCATGTTTGTTTGTTGCCCATAGCACCAGGCATGGAAGTTTGTGCATGAGTTGCTGTACATAGAAATACATGTGTTTTTGTTTTTCCATTTTTATTTTAGGTTCAGGGGTACACGCGCATGTTTGTTACATGGACATACTGTGCAGTGGTAGGATTGGGTCTCAGGTAGCCCATTCCTTAAATACTGAGTATTGTACCCAATAAGTAATTTCTGAATCCTAGCCCCGCCTACCCAGAAATGTTTATTAATGTGGATTATCATGAGTGTTCTTGGAAAATGACAGTTATTCTAACTTTGTGTGTAAGAACAACATATATTTCATTAATTGCTGGTGATGTATACAACACAGCCCATGCTTTAGCTTGATTTTACTTTTTTACTGTTACTTTCTCTGCAGCCAACACTAACATTTATGATTGATTTAATTTTCTTACCATATAAGGGGTCACCAAAAAAACAAAACAAAACAAAATTACTTTTTGGAGGGTGAGCCCCTGGTAGTACAAACTTCCAAGCATTCTAGGAACCCATTGCCATCAGTGTACCAGCTAGCATTGTAAGAGGCTGTGTTCAGCTTCAGTTAATTTTTTTGGAGATTCTTTCAATAATGTATTAGCCCATTTCATGATGGGTGATCTACAAGCACACTTGTCCACACTGTGCGGAGGGTTCAGCAGTTTTTGACCAAAAACGGCATGACTCCTGTTCTCCACTCTCCTTATTCTCTCGATCTCACCCTAAGTGACTTTTTTTTGTTTCCCTGGATGAAAAAAATCTTCAAAGGGAAACATTTTGCCAAAGTGGAAGAGGTGAAACAAAAAACAGTAGAAGCACTAAAAGGTATCAAAACTGATGAATTCAAAAACTTTTGAGCAGTGGAAAAAGTGTCTCAATAGGTGTATTGCATCAAATGGAGAGTGTTTTCTATTATAAAGAATAAAGATACAATTTTTTTATAAGATTTTTTTTTCTTTTTTTTGAGTTGGAGTCTCACTCCGTTACCCAGACGGGAGTGCAGTGGCATGCTCCCAGCTACCGTAGCCTCGACCTGCTGGGCTCCAGCAATCCTTCCGCCTCAGCCTTCCAAGTAGCCATAATTACAGGCACGCACTACCTCGACCAGTTAATTTTTGATTTATTGCAGAGATGAGGTCTCGCCAAGTTGCCCGAGCAGGTCTTGAACCCGTGGGCTCAGGCAATCCACTCACCTTGGCCTCCCAAGTGCTAGGATTGCTGGCTGAGCCACCGAGCACGGCTAATAATAATATTTAAAAGACCTGGCACATTGCCTGACATAGAGTAGATCTCAAATGCTTGTGCCCTTATTTCTCTTATACTTCCTCCTCAAGTATGTGTGTCTTGTTTCCCTTCTATGTTTATGAGCCTTTTGAAAACAGGATATTATGTCATTATTTATCTTTTGGGAAGGAACGTGTTTCAGTGCCCCTTTGTCAAAAACATCATAGGTAGAGGAAAAAATAATTTGGGTTGCTAGCTAGGAGAGACAGATCATTAAATAACAGATAAAGTAATGTGCCTAATAGCAAATTTCATATCTAGTTTTCTTGGGTAGAATATATTATTATTATAGTAAGGTTTGGGGAAATGGGTTATATTATACAAGAAAACTTTTAGAGGAAAGAACTTGCCAGAAGTTAGACTTGTGCTAGGAGGTAGTAGCTCCCATCTTGGCAAAAACCTGATAGAAGAGTATAGCTCTTGCCTTTATGGCTCTCCCTTCTCAATCTCCCCAGGGAGCAAAGATTGGTTTTAGAAAGAGACACTATGGAATATTTTACTTTTGTCAAGCTTCAAAAGCCTAAATATAATGTAGCTTAAGATCCAAACAGATTAAAGCCAAATACAGTGGTTGTTATTTGGAAGATATATTTTATAATTACCTGGAGAGCTTTTTAAAAACAAAAACCATAGGAAAGTATTTTATGTTTTCATTTTAGGAGGTTTACCTAGCTTTAATATTAAAAACTGGTAGAACATATGTATAGAAAAGTAGAGGTCAATTTCACCAATAGAATATAGATGCAAATTTCCTGAAAATTTGCAAATTAAGTCCAACATAGTAAAAAGAATAATTCAACATGACGACATATCAGGAATGCTAGGGTTGTTCACTGTTAGGAAGTTGATGAATGTGACTCAGTATAATACAAGTCAAAAGAGAATCACTATATTGGTAATTACTGAAAAATCATTTGATAAATTTGAGTTGGCATTCCTAATAAATAGAAGTGGAGGGAAATTACTTAAACACAATGAAAACCTTAATTAAAAACTATAACAGCAAGTGTTATATTAGCTGATAAAATGATGACTGTTGAAGCCAGGAACAAGCCAAGGATAACCTATGATCGCCTATATTATTATTATTGTTTTAGAGATTCTGGCTATTATAATATAACCCAAAAAATAAAATAAAACATTTCTTTGGAAAAGAAAAAATATTTTCCTTTGTAGGTGATATGTCTGTATTCTTTGAAAACTTAAGATACTACTAAAACTAAAAAAAAAAATTAGATGTGATACAAATGATCAGAAGACCAGTATATCAAAATTACTGGCTTTTTTTTTTTTTTTTTTTAAATATAGTAGCAATGGATGGAAGTTAAGTGTGGTGACATGTGCCTGTAGGCCCAGCTACTCAGGAGATTGAGGTGGAAGGATCACTTGAGCTTAGGAGTTCAAATTTAGCCTGGACAACATAGTGAGACCCTTTCTCTTAAACCAAGAAAAAAAAAGAAAGAAAGAAAAAAAGAAGGAAGGAAGGGAAACAAATATTACATTTACAATATTGAGAAAAACAACAAAATACCTAGGAATAAATAGGAAAAGTATAGGACCTAGCTAGCTAAAGAAAAACTGTAAATCTTATTGAAGCATGTAAAAAAGACTTGAAATAGAGACACATCATGTTTCTGGATAGGAGAGCTTGATATCATAAAATTGTCATTGCTTCCAAAATTAATATATAAATATAATGTCCATCTAATTATGGTTACATTTTGGGGTGTGGGGATACTGGATGAATTTATTTTTAAGTTCATTTAGAAGAAAATCATGTTTGAGAATACCCATGAAAACAATAAAGAAAAGAATCATTGCTCCAAGTTTGACAATTGAGGATTTTGGTCCCTGAAGATATCTTTTGAGTCCTTCGTTCTTCTTTTATGTTCCTCGTAATGCCTATTACTGTGCTGGGACCTGATAAAAACCAAAGAGAAACATATCCCCCCCAAAACATAATGGATTTCTATGTTTCCCCACTTAAAATGCTTCTTTCTTTTCGTTTCAGCTACTATTTCAGCTCATTATTGATTACTTAGCTGAGTTCACTTCCACACCAGCTGTCTTCACAATGATAACCGAGCAGTTGAAGAAGACCTATTTTAACATCCTCATCAAGCCTGAGACTCTGGCCAAGTGGGTATAAATGGGATCAGCTTATATTTTTAGGGCCTGAAAGTATTTGCCACCCTAGGGGATAGGTGTTGGGGATGAGGCTGTAGCTTCAGGGCTAGTTTTCAGGCATGTTTGAATTGTGCTGTGGTCTAGGAACCCAGTTCATAGGGTTATAGAATTTCTAAATGCAGCTTAAGTTGCTGTCTGTGAGTAGGATTGAAAGCAGCCTACTGTACTTAAATTAGAAGCTGAAAGTAAAGAAGGTTGTTTTTTTCCAATCATTGTAAGCAAATAACAGTTAAGAAGTGCTGGCTTTTTTTGTAGCCCAGAATTGTTTGCTGGTGATCTTAGTGTGTTGGTGATTAGTAGCTGAGTTAAATTGCTTAACATGTCACTCTTAGCAACCTTAACTAGTCAGAGTTCAGGCAAGGTTCCGGAAGAGGGAAAAAAGGCATCTGAACAGTCTATTTGATGACGCTTACACCTTCTGCTTAGGGACAACCCCCCTGGACCTTCCAATAGCCTGTTCTTACCATTTTAGTCTAGAGCTAATGGTAGCCTAAAGGATGCTTTTGTGTGAGTCAGAAAAAACTACCAGTTTGATGCACCTTTGTCAGCAGATAGCACCTTTGTGGCAGGGAGGGAAAAGTTGGCTGAGCAGACCCAGCCCTTTGTGCATATGGCTGGCAAGCCCCTACTCACTCTCTTTGCTCTGGGCATCTGTTCATAGTGAATGTCACAACCTCATATAGAGGCCCTGCTTTTGATGTAGTTATAATGAGCCCTTCGCCTACCAGAATTAGAAAGCAGGGGAAGACAGGGCTAAGAACCAGGCAAGTGATAACTGATAATCTGATCACAAAGTTGCAAAAACTAATAACTAAATACAAATTGGAAAGGAGAGTTATCTGTAAGCATTGATATGGTAATGAATAGCCTTGATTATCTAGTAACTCCTGAATACCTGTGTATCCAATAAATACACTTAATCTTATTTTTTAAAATACTACTTTATTAAATACTACTTTCTACTTTATTAAAATTTTATAGAATGATAATACTTTGTAGGCCGGGCTTGGTGACTCAACCTGTAATCCTAGCACTTTGGGAGGTCGAGGCGAATGGATTGTCTGAGCCCATGGGTTTGAGACCAGCCCAGGCAACTTGGCAAGACCGTGTATAAATCAAACATTAGCCAGGTGTGGTAGCATGTGCCTGTAGTTCTGGCTACTTGGAAGGCTGAGGCAAAAGGATCACCAAAGCCCAGCAGGTCGACGCTGGGTTGCTGTGAGCGTGCCACTGCACTCTAGCCTTCTAGCCTAGGCAACAGAGTGAGACTGCAACTCAAAAAAAAAACTTTGTTTATTGAAGATTTATGTGTAAGATACAAGAACATGTGTGTGTGTGTGTGTGTGTGTGTGTGTCTATGTATTTATCCATTTAATTCTAACCAAAACTCTGTTACTTCTCTCACTTTACAAATTACTTCCTTTATTTTACAAATGAAGATATTGGGTCATAGACATTAGACTTGCCAAGTTCAAACAGTTTACAGTATTGGGGGTGGGATTGTAGATATGGTGAGTGGAATTAATCTGATTCTGAAGCAGAGCCATTACCTATGCTGTATTGTCACTGCAGTGATAGATATCCATAAAGGTGGCCTCCAGTGATTAATAAAATGTCAGTGAGATTTCAAACCAAAATAGTAATAATTTTAAATTGTATATGATTGGATAAACGTGATCCATATGGCAACTTACGTGACATATTTTGCTCTGCAACTGAGACAGATAAATGCGTTTTGTATTGGCAAGTAAATATATTTGAAGGTTTGTGTGTGTAATTTTAAGTACTCTTTGGTGCTTATAACATTGTTTCCCCATCTTAAGTTGTGAATTAAATGGTCTCTCTTTAGAAACACACGATATATAGAAACTCCACCAAATATTTCTTTATTCTCAAGATTCATTTCTTACAATGAAACTTTTTTTTTTTCCTGCCTTCTGTACAGAGATGTGCGACTTTTAATCCTGGAATATGCCCGTTGGTCTATGATTGACAAGTATCAGGCTTTGATGGATGGCCTTTCCCTTGAGTCTCTGCTGAGCTTTGTCAAAGAGTTCAAATCCCAGCTCTTTGTTGAGGGCCTGGTACAAGGGAATGTCACAAGCACAGTGAGTATGAGGTGCTCTGTTGCTGTAGGCTGGGTCTGAATGCAGTTGTGAACTCTGGAATTGCATCAGTTCTTCCCTGAAGGGGAAACGCTGTAGTTTTGGCAGGCCAGCATTATCATATTCTGTTTAGGAAGGAACCTGTTCCCTCTGATGGTGGGCAACTTTGTTTTTATGAAGAATACTGCTGGTAATAGACCAGAACTTTGAGTGAATGGGTTTTGGTATATCTACATTGTTGGCTATGTTTATTGAAGATTGTATGTGGAAACCATAAACAGTTTAATGTAGTGATTAAAGTGGGAGGAGAGGACCAGTGATGGATGTATACATATATTCATACATAGTCAGAACAGCTGTGTCAAGCTAAGGAGCTAGGGCTTTATCCTGTAGCAAATGGAGAGCCATTGAAGCATTTAAGAGAATTTGTAGTTAAGAAATATCCAGAGAGACCAGTTAGGAGAAAGTTATAAAAGTTGAAGTGAAATATGAGTTCACTTATATGAGGTAGCTAAGGTAGTCAAATTCATAGAAACAAAAAGTAGAGTGGTGGTTTCCAGAGGCAAGGGGGAGGGGAATTGTTTAATGGGTACAGAATTTTTAATTTGCAAGATGAAAAAGTTCTGAAATCTGTAGCATATTAGTGTAATTATAGTTAATATTATTGAACTATACACATCTTAAAATGGTTAAGATAATAAACTGTATGTTTTATAGTTGAAGTGAAAAACATTGAAGGCCAGGCTTGGTGACTCAACCTGTAATCCTAGCACTTTGGGAGGCTGAGGTGAATGGATTGTCTGAGCCCATGGGTTTGAGACTAGCCCAGGCAACTTGGCAAGACCTTGTCTCTACAATAAAATAGTTGAAGTGAAAAACATTGAAGCTTGAGGTTAGGCCAAATAAATGAAAAAGAAGTGCTTAAGAAACAATGAGGTAGAAGACGGCCACAACCCAATGACTAAGTGGATGTGGAGGTGAGAGGGAGGGCGGAGCCTAGAGTGATGCCCACATTTCTTGTTGTAGCAGTGGGTTGGTGGAGCAGGAACAGTGGTAGGATTGGGAGCATATGAGGAGTTTGTTCTTATACATATTGAGCTGGACATGTCTGTGGGGCATGGTGCCTAATGGAGGCCTCTTCCAGGCAAGAGAGCTTGGTCAGCACTCCCTCCCTAAACGGGTTGGCTGTTGACTGTCTTCCTCTGTGGCCTCTCGGTTCCCCAGGACTGGCCCTTAGCTGGAATATATAAATGGTCACTCTTGAGATTGTGGCTGCTATCCTCCCCTTCCTCTCTGTCTTTATCCCCAACCCCAAAACCAATTTTAGTTTCTGTCTTGCCCACAGAAAGAATTTTAATCTCAAACCACAGAGGGAAGAGAAGGAATAGCTGCCTGTTTCTGTGAGCACAGTGAGAGTTCCAGGCAGGTGCTTTTGGTCCAGAGTACTTAGTACCATGAATGTCCCCCAGTGGAAACCACTTTAGAGAAGGGCTCATCTCCCTCACTTAGCCCTCATTTTACAGATAAGAAAACAGAACTCTTGAGAGGGAAAGAGGATGTATTCACTTAGTATTCAAGCCCTGTGTCAATGGACCCAGGTTTCTAAAATGTAGTCACAGTTGTCTTAAAGGCTACTGCCTAGTTGGGTAAATTGACACTGAACAGTTATGTTTGATCCAGTTTGGAAAGGTGTATGGGTAAAAAGAGTGCCAAGGGAGCCAGGAGAGGAGCTGTTCAGCTAAGAGCCGCTTAGTGTTCAACAAACATAATCAATATTGAATCAGAGAATGCTTTTGCCCAATCAATGAATAACTTGTCCAGCTTTTGGGTGACAAACTATGTCTATGGCTACAACATTGATATTTAATTATGGGTGAAATTAATGTCAAGAGTGACCTAGTATAGTTATTTTCTTGTCTTTTGCCTCCTAGGAATCTATGGATTTCCTGAAATACGTTGTTGAGTAAGTATCAGTTTGAATTTTCTCTTTGGGGATTATGTATTGTTACCACCAGGTGGGCATTGAGCCACAACTTAGTTATTGTTAAACCCACAGTTGAAATACTACTGGTGGTAGATTTTCTTGAGGCTGGTATAAAGAAAGTAATTCAAAAGGGACTGTGGAAAGGCTTGCCTGCTTCTTCATGGGTTTGGGGTACCTTGTTGACCCATCTCATTCTTTTGCAGCAAACTGAACTTTATGCCTCTGGAGCAGGAGATGCCTGTGCAGTTCCAGGTGGTAGAGCTGCCCGGTGGTCACCACCTATGCAAAGTGAAAGCTCTAAACAAGGGTGATGCCAACTCTGAAGTCACTGTGTACTACCAGGTCAGTCAGTCCCATTGTACAGCCACCCTCATGGCCAAGTACCTTTAGGGTACTAAAGCCTGGTGGAAGGTCGAGTACCTGGGAATGAATGACCCAGTGACCTTCAAGACCCTTTTATAGTTACCTCTGTAGTTTTATGCTTGGGACCATTTGTCCTCTTGAAGAAACTACATTTAAAAATTGTTCCTGTTGTTAAAATGAATCTTTTTTCAATGACAGTGAGGTATTGCTTCATTAATCACCTAACGACCAATCAAGAGGAACAGAGACTGAAGTGTGGCTGCAAATTCCTACATTTTTCCCTGATAGACCCCTAAGCAGCAGAAGGACATTTGTTAATGGACAGTTTTGAAAAGGAAACAAAAGTAAACATAGCCAAGCAATCAATATGTAGCAAACAGAATGACTACCAGAGTCATAAAAGATTTAAAGCACCTGAGAGAAAGAATTTGTCACCTCTGTTTCATGAATGACAAATCCAAGGTTTAGAGTCCCTTACTTCCTGAAATCATATCAGTTGTGTCTCAAATTTATTCCTTCTGTCTCTGTTTCTGTTCTTTCCATACCATTAATTGCAACAAGCTCAATTAATCCATGGCCTACTTTAACCTGTGGTTAGTGCCACTCACTTCTAGGACTTGGGATCTTCCCTAAACTTGTATCTGTCCAGCCTGATTTCTGACTTCCCAAACTCCTGGATTCCCTGCATAAGAAATTAACTTTCTTAGACCTTGAGAAGACTTCTGCTTTGGGCTTTGGGGGGATGGGCTTATTATCATCATCTTTGTCTGTTTATTGTGTTTCTGGCCCCAAGTCTGAGCTTTATCCTGACATTGTCCTGGTCTGGTTGTCAGCAGCAAATTCAACTGCCTGATGTCATGGCCATCTTTCTTTATGAAGTTGAGCTTTGTCCAAGTCTTCATAATGAATCCTTTAATTCAGGAGACATAGCAGTTCTGGAATTAGACTGGTAAATTTTGGTTCCTTCCTCGAGGGCCAGCTTCTCTGTGGAGCCTGTCTCCTGGCTATAGCATTCCAACCTGTGCTCTTTTCAAGGTTGTATCTACCAAGTCCCAAACCATAAATGGTATGGCCTGGCCCCGCTTATTAGCCCAGTCCATATTTCCAGTGCCTCTGACTGCTCACAAGCCAGAGACAAGAGTACTTTTCCAGTTTTAGGCAGAATTTAATATTGTAAGAATATGTCTGGAAGTGCTTTCCATCAGGCACCTCTCAGCACTAGCTTCTAATATAGACTGCTTCCTTTTAGGGGAAACCATATCCCTCCTCACAGAGAGCATTTTGTATGGAACATTGAAACAAGCTTTTGACTGGCATTTTGCAGCCCTTTTAGAGAAACAGGAATTCTCAGTGCTGATGAATCAGGGCTTGCAGGCACACAGGCTTTGGCCTCCTCTTCTGGTGAAGTGGACAGGAAGTGAAATGAGTCTGTGTCAGAGGAACCTGCAAGACCCTGACTCTGGGATATACTGGCAACATCCTTGCTTCTTGGCCTCCTGTCCTCCTTTATTCTGACTGCATCATCTTTCCAGCCTCCGGGGCAGCTGGGACATGGTCCCACAGTGTGGTTTGTTTCTTTCTGTTAGGTTTTTTTTGTTTTAACTGGTTTGGGTCCGTGTGTGGATGCAGAAGCTCCTATTCATTTTCTTTCCACTTGAGACATAGATCCAGGTCCTCTTCAGGACCCCCAAGCATTTCCTGCTGTCGTCTTTAGAGCCTTGAACTGCAGGTACTTGATTCTAGCATGTGTTCATCTGGTCCTCTAGGTTGTCTAGGCAGGAGCAGCAGGTCAGGGATTATTGGACTCACCTCCATTTGCGCTTGCAGTTCTACGCCGGTGCTGGGAAGACAAATGATCAAGCATGATTCCTATCTTCACAGGCTTTCCATCTGGTAGGAAGGCAGATATGTAAACAAAGTGAAAGTATGATGAGCTGTCTTGGGGGAAGAGAGGAGTAGTGATGCTACCTGAATAAATGATTGCCAAGAATAACTGGATTGCCCTTTGCACTTGGAGACATCTCGTGGATGACCTACCAGCAGCAGCTCGACTGCACTTTATGAAATAGTGAAAAGCTAATCACTTCAGTGTTGGAACCAGATTATTTTATTTTAATGATATTTGGTTTATAATGGAATTTTGGACATTGAAGAACTTATTTATGTCAAAACAATTAGAATTTTATATGTTACAGTTTTCTAATGTGTGGTAATATGTCAAACAGTCACCAAACATGCATTGCAGGTTCATTGATACATGTTGTACAATAATATTTGACATCCTCCACGTGGTATTTTTCTATTCGAGTAAACAATAGTCTTGTTTTCTCCTTCCAGTCAGGTACCAGGAGTCTAAGAGAATACACTCTTATGGAGCTGCTTGTGGTAAGTGTATAAAGGAGAGCGAGGTGTTCAGGGGCCCCTGAACCACTGTGGGATCTGGCCTTTTCTGCCTGGGGGCAGGGCTAGGGACTTGGGGTAGTTAGAGACTTGGGATTGGAGGGTGAGATGGTCATTTACTATTCTCGCTCAGTGTAAGCATCAACAAGGGGCCTGGGATATTTAGGAGAAAGGCACCAAGGGAGGCTGAACTTTGGAGCTATATGGAATATATGGGGGAAGAAATGAAGGTTTCTCTGCTGGGAGCCAAGGTGATGTGTTGTACATTGAATTATAGATGCACATGGAAGAGCCTTGTTTTGACTTCCTTCGAACCAAGCAGACCCTTGGGTAAGTCTGCTGGGAAGGGCCTGGGGCTTACTTTGCAGCCTGAGGTTTACTCCATATCCCTATTGAGTGGCCTCTCAGAGATCTTTGGTCCTTCCATGCCTTAGAGTAATACCTACTTGTCTGAGCTTGTTATTTGCATCTTGGACTGTGATCAGGTTTTCAGTTTGGCCAAGTTTCAAGACAAGAAAAAAAGCTTGTTTGTGGTTTCCAACTCGAGAGGAGTAGACACCTTAACATTTATGGGTCCTCTTTCAGGACTTCTTGGACCTCCTCATATCTAGAGCCTCTAAGGTCAGGGTCCAGGTAACCACCTGAACTCATATATATATATATACACTTTTCATTCTGGCTGTAGGTACCATGTCTACCCTACCTGCAGGAACACTTCTGGGATTCTAGGATTCTCTGTCACTGTGGGGACTCAAGCAACCAAATACAAGTGAGTAAGCAAGTGAATTGATGGGTTTAACCTCTTACTGTGGGCATGGAGAGTTGGGGGATGTGAAATGTGCTTCCTTGAACCTCAGGCAGCTCTGACCAAGCAGAGTTTGCTCTATTTAGTCAAGGGGGGTGGGGGTAGGGAATACAGATGGCTTGATCCATAACTGATCAGTGGATCCAGTGGTTCCTATAGGACTTGGCTCAAGTGTTGTGGCCATTGTGCAGGTCTTGCCAGTGTTTCTTCTCTTCAGGTAGAAACGAGGGCAAGAAAGGCTGGAAACTGTGAGTGAGTTCATGCTGGAACCTGTTAGTTCTCAGCTTTGGAATGGTCAAACATGGTTGTGACTGCTTCCTTATGAGGATACCAAGAAATCAGGCTGAGTGGGAGTGGGGAATGTTCTCCATTCTTTTCCCTCCCTCAACTTAGGGTAGAGTACTGTGGCTTGGGGAGAAGACTTCAGCTCCCTCCTTTTTTTCTTGAAACTGTCTTAGTCTTAATTCCTTCGCCTTCCGCCTGAGACCAGGTCTCTGAAAACTTTTAATTAGAGGTGTTTTGTTTCAGTTCGGAAGTTGTTGATAAGAAGATCGAAGAGTTTCTTTCTAGCTTTGAGGAGAAGATTGAGAACCTCACTGAAGATGCATTTAACACCCAGGTGACTGACTGTGCCAGCATGGTCTTTTGGCCTTTGGGCCATCCAAGCCCTCAAGACACCAGTAACTAGTCTTAACAGTGCTGGCCAGTTTTTGAGTTTTGCAGCCCCACCTTAATCTGACCATAATGTCCCCCTAACTTCATCCCTCCCTGTCATGCTGGCAGGATTCATCTCAAGTGTGTTCTGGGGAACTGGTGTGATGCTGGGCCTGAGCATCTTTCTTTTTGGTGGGAACAGGTTACAGCCCTGATCAAGCTTAAGGAGTGCGAAGATACCCACCTTGGGGAGGAGGTGGATAGGAACTGGAATGAAGTGGTGACACAGCAGTATCTCTTTGACCGCCTTGCCCATGAGGTAACACAGTTTTCAGAGCAGAACAGCCTAGACAAACTGGTGAAGGCTCCCAACTCTACAGGAGCCACAGGTCCAAGAAAACCAGTATTGTGTGGAAGGGAAACCTGGGATGCTCATCCTGGCCTGGTTACTTGCCTATTTCTTGACTAAATCTCGAGTTTTCAGACTTCTCTCTAGCCCCTAGGCCATGTGAGCTCAGCACCTCCTTTCCCATAACCACCAATTCCAATCAGAGCAGCTCCATTTCTGTGTTATATGTTGAAGTTTGCAATATCCTGTGGAGGAGAAAAAAGGGTTTTGCTATTTAAAGAAAATGGAAAACTGTTCTACATGAATACGGAGTTCATTATTCTGGGTCCAAGTCTTGTGACAGCTTCTAGCCCACAGCAGTAAAACATGAAAAAGAGCTCTGGATCCTGCAATCCAGTGCTACTTTGGATAATATATAACCTTACACAGTGAATTACCAGAGGACATCATTGCTCTGGGAGGCAGAGACTATTTAACAGAAGCTTCAGCCTAGCTCACTTTAGGGCACTCGTTTCCTTAGTAGAAGCAGGGCAGGTAAGTTCCCTTGTTTCAGTAGCTGCTATCTTTCTCAAGCTGGAGTATGCAGTTACTACATAACTGGAAAGTGACATTAAGGAGACATGGGGGACATGGGGGTGTCGAGCTCAGTGTATGGTATTCAGCTGTAGTTGCAGCATCTGCTAACCTCTCTTGCTTACCTGCCAACATAGATTATTCCTATAAAACAGGAAGGTGTGTCACAGCTTCATCTTTATGCTTCTCTGGGAAGAAGAAAATGAAGTCCTCAGATGCTAAGCAGGTCCAAGGATGCCTGCCAGGGGGTTACGTTTAAGAGCTACCTTTCTTCTTACATATCCTTCTTTCCTGCCTTCCCTTCCCCTTAAGATCGAAGCACTGAAGTCATTCTCTAAATCAGACCTGGTCAGCTGGTTCAAGGCTCATAGAGGACCAGGAAGTAAAACGCTGAGTGTTCATGTGAGTACAGTTAACTAACTCCATCCTTTCTAGGGCTGTCATTTACTGAGTTCAGGCTGTTGTCAGAGACCCTAAACCCCAAATCTGGTCAGCTTCTTTCTTACCTTGCGTCTCTGACCTCTTTCAGGTTGTTGGCTATGGGAAACATGAGCTGGAAGAGGACGGAACCCCTTCTGGTGAGGATGCAAATTCTTCTTGTGAAGCGATGCAGCTAACCTACCTGCCAACCTCTCCTCTGCTGGCAGATTCTGTCATCCCCATTACTGATATCAGGGCTTTCACATCAACACTCAACCTTCTCCCTTACCATAAAATAGTCAAATAAACTGCAGTCTTGATGGCCTGAAGCAAAGTGTATTTAAAAATGTGTTTGTATTTTATGAAATCACACAACTGCTTTAGGGCTTCCATTGAATTTTTGCACTGGCATCTTAGAGTTTGGTTTACTTTTTATCCCTTCTCTGTTGAGACTAACAAACCCCGGGTTACTGTAGGAGCCAGCAAAGAGAGAATCTGGTCGAGACTCTTGCCTCGAGTTTTTTCAGATCCCTATGTGGAGACACAGACCAATCCCTGGGTGGCACGGGTGGCCACTGAGGGCATCTTCAGTCCACTCCTGCTTTCATGTCCCTGTCTCCTTCTGCCACCGGGCCCGTGGGTCAACCAGATAGCCCCAGGTGCTCTGTGTCTGTCTGTAATGGGAGTCTCCTGGGACCCAGTGCCCATGCCGCCCTTTTGGGGGAGAAGTGTGGCGTGATTGGTGGCTCATCTCTGCTCACGGATGTGTCATATTCCTTGCCCCGGACTGGCATTTTGGGCCCAATTAGCAGATGGGCCAGGTGTGACCAAAAAGCTTACAGCAGCAGTTTGAGAAGTCCTGGCCTGTGTCCTCTCAGACTGAGAATCCAGATCTTGAAAGGCCCTATGTAACCGGTGTTAAGTAACTAAATGCAGGTATTAGTATTAGTACCTAACTGCTAGGTACTAATAGTACTAATACCTGCCTTTTTTTAAATGTATTTTTAAATAAAGATAGTTCTGTATTTCCCTTCAGAATGAACCATTTGCTGCTATTATATTTTGTTTCATTGTGTGGTGGGGATCTAAAAATACACTCTCTCCAAACCCTCTAAGGCAATAAATTATTTTTGCATAAAATATTTTCAGCCCTACATGTGTGACATGAGTTCAGTGAAAACTGGGGAACAGTAGGGTAGGGGCTAAAGACAGAATACAGCATAGGGCAGGGTGAGAATGATGGATCCTCCGTTGTCTTAAGTGTCCCTTTGAAAAACTAGCTCCACATTCAAGGTCGGCAAATAATTAGCTCCCAAGTTTAACCATAAAGATAATAAAATAAGCACATTAAAAAAAAAGTTGGAAAAATTACTTTATGAAGCCTTAAGAAGCACTAAGTATAATTAAACTATTTCAGGTTTAGATACAATTTAATAATAGTTCAATTACAAAATAAAAGTTATTATAGGTAAGACCATGAAATATTTCTAACACTTGATTTTAATATATTGCGCTAATATTCTAAAACAACTCAGAAGAACACATATTTACAGTAAGCCGTATTTATGAAAAATCTGGCATTGGGCTTATTTATGTGTATGTATGTGTATATATATGTGTGTGTGTGTGTGTGTGTGTGTGTATATATATATATATATATGTATACATATAACCCAAGATTATATGAATGATCTAAGAAACAGAGAAATTGTATCTTTTAACAGCAGTACTAGAGTGCAGAGTTTGAGACTTGAATTTATAAATGCTTTTCAACGCATGGGGTTTGGAAAAGGAGCAGACATCTTATTTTCAAAACCTGAAGTTTTTCTCAGGACTGAAGTCCAAATTGCAATTGCCACAGAGGAAAAAAGGGAAGCTTTTCCTGCTTTAATTGTTCATCTGCGTCAGAAAGTCCAGTATCCCTGAGATAGGAACCACTGTAGTAAGAAGGGAGCGAATAGGTTCTCCCAAAGGAAGATTGTTTGTTGCGGAATTATGCCTACTGCCCTGGTCATCGATGTAAACTTAGTATTTTCCAACCTAATGCTTGGCAGCACCAAGACGTTTCAGTAATGGTTCATCATAAACCCAACATTCTCCATCTTCATGAAATAACTGCAAGAGAAAAGGGGAGAATTTAGTTACACTTTTGCTTTGGACTTCTATAATATACTTATTTCATGTCTTCTCCCCTCAGTGTTCTGAAGTGAATTTCAAGTAGGGACCAGGGATTGTCTTGTTCATAAACAGTGTTTGGCACATCGCTTCTTCAACACTTTCTGAAATGAATGAATGCGTTATTGCTCAGGAGCCAGGGGAATAGGACTTGGGAGGCTGGAGCAGGCAAGCTTACCCTCGTCTCCCACTGAATTTCCTTCTCCTTCCTTTCTCGGGCTTCTGCTCTTTGTCTTTCTTCAAGCCTGTGCTTTGCTTCAGTTGCGGCATCAATGTCTCTGATTTTTAAGTTGAAAGTGACATCCTTCCAAAGGCTAAAAAAAAAAAGAAAAAGAGGAGCTGGCAATCTTGAAAATGAAAGCTTAGAACCACCTATGAATGTAATATAACAATATAAGTCAAATGGCTTGAAGTGCTGTAGTTCACAGACTGAATCTCCTTAAGCTAGTACCAGGCCACTGGCGTAAGCAACAGAGAATCGGGCCCAGAAGACTCCACTGCTAGTTGTCAAAGAACAGATGGGCAGCTTGATATATGGTAAGGACAATAAGGAGACTTCTGGCTCTACCTCTAACTTGCTATGCAACTTTGAAGGAATTAGTTCATCTCTCTAGAACTTAAGTGTGCCTTACTGTAATCTGAAAGGTTCAGATCAGTGAAGCTGAGAAGTCTGATTTCAGAAAAATTTCCTTAGATTTAAAATGTGGTCTTGAGGTAGCTCAAGCCAAGAATCCCAGCACTTTGGGAAGCCAAGGTGAGAGGACTACCTGAGCCCACGGGTTCGAGACTAGCCTAGGCAACTTGGCGAGACCTCACCTCTACAATGAATCAAAAAATTAGGTGGGCATGGCGCACTCCTGTAGTTCCAACTACTTGGAAGGCTGAGGCAGAAGGATCGTCTGAGCCCAGCAGGTCGAGGCTGCGGTGGTCAGGAGTGTGCCACTGCCCTCCAGCCTGGGCAGCAGAGTGAGACTCCGGCTCAAAAATAAATGAATAAACAAATAAAATAAAATGCGATCTTGGAGAACAGTATGAATGGAGAGAATAAGGATCAAGAGGTTAAACTGCAGAGGCTTCAGGTTTAAAATGTGGCTTCCTCTCAAGGCCTTTATTCCCATTTCAGGAAGGGAGGCAGCGAGGTTAGGTAACGTACCATCCTTGGTCCAAAGGCTAGCAAGTGGTGGCTCTGACATATGATCCCAGGCATTCAAACTTGGTCTGTACTCTTGTTGTGCTCTGCTATGCTGTCTCCAAAACCCCACCCCCTGCCTGTGCCTAGGCATCAGTGTAAGCACTACAGCAATAGTTCTCATTACAATGTCGCCTTACCTACGGGATTCATACTCATTCTGATCTTCCAACTTCCTCACTTTCTTTTTGATTATAGGCAACTTCTTGGTATCTACGAAGACTGTATTTTCCTAGAAAACAAAAGTAGTAGTTGGATATTTTATTATTCAAACAGTTCTAGGAGGAAAAGTCAACTCTTCCCAGAAGACTATAATGAACAGATCTAATAACCAAATCTCATATATACTAATGATGTAGACGATGAGTTTCATATGCAGTTTTTAGCCTAAAATAAAGTTATGTATCTTAAATCTAGAGGCTCAGTTCAAAAATTCAATACAGCCGTGGGCTCCATGCTAAGGATATAATCTCTTGGGGAACTAGACCCATAAACAATGAATCTTAATGTTAAGCACACTATTAAAGTGCTTTTCACATTTCAAATTCTGTAAGTCCAAAACATAGTTCACTGGATCCTCCTGTTAATTTCTTACCATCTTGCTCCCTCGCTCCATGAGAACACTGATTGGGTGGTGTCAAAGAGTGCACGATCCTTGAAGGCAAGGACTGCCTTACCCCTTTCTGTATTCCTAGTGCCAGGCAGTCAATAAATTTTGTTTTACAAAAACTTACTGTATGTGTATACAAACACGTATACAAATCAGTTTAGCACTTCATTTTATAAACATACCAGACATCCTAGTGACATACATAACATTTTCTGGGTTCTTGCTGTGCCAAGCAGTGTTTTACTTACATTATTCTCAGGTGTTTTGAGAGCAAAGTGATAAGTGAGTCATTCTCCTACCTGCACTGCTAGGGAGGAGGTGTGGGAAGGAAAGAAAAGGCTTGCCCTGAGGAGATGACATTAGAGCTGGCCTCAGTGGTTAAGGTTCAGGGGAAGGAAGCCAAAATAAGGGATAGGCTAGAATTCAATGTCACCTGAAACAAGTTGCAAAATACAGGTTCTTACCCCAGTTGCATGTTTTGCATACATTACACCATTCCATTCCCCTTCAATTGAGCAAAAAGACTTCTTGTCATTTGGAGAACTGAACAGAAAAGGAAACATTTGTGTTAGTCCCAAGCTGAAAATTACCCAAGTCTGATCAGTGCCGACACAGAGTGGAACACAGAAGAGCAACTGTGAAGTCTGGCAAAAGCAGCTTAACTGTAAGAATGTGGGTTCTGAACAGGATAGGATGCGTATGACCTCGAGAGTCCATGAAGAGTGGGTATGGGCAAGAGAGCTCTATGCTGGGTGCCAGGGCCATAACAGACTTGGTACATTCCCTGCCCTCAAGCTGTTCACAGCCTAGTAAAGAGAAATGCTGCTACTTAGAGTCTAGCTGGTATGTGCTGTCATGAACTTATGTGGGCACTGAGGGTCAAGGGAAAAACTGCTGGTGTGAGGGTCAAGGAAGGCCTGGCTTAAGAATATAATGCTGGAGACCAGGCTTTCATCCTAAGGTTAAAAGGAACCTCTGGGCCAGATGGTGTGACATATCTTCATGAGCAAGGATCCTTCCTCAGAAGTCCTGAGAGGCCTCTACTTAGATACACAGGTAAGGAATTTGAGAAGAACATTACAGCAAGGGCCTGATTAGGAATGGCAAAGCGTGAGCAGAAGTCTGAAAAAGGTCAGAAAAGACAAAAATGGGCTGGATGTGGTAGCTCATGCCTGTAATCCCAGAACTTTGGGAGGCAGAAGCTAGAGGATTGCCTGAGCCCACAGGTTCGAGACCAGTCTTGGTAACTTGGCGAGACCCTGTCGCTATAATAAATAAATAAATAATTAGCTTGGTGTGGTGGCATGTGTCTGTGGTTCCAGCTACTTGGAAGGCTGAGGCGGAAGGATCACCTGAGCCCAGCGGGTCAAGGCTGCCATGGCTGTGAGTGTGCCACTGTACTCCAGCCTGGGTGACATACTGAGACTCCGATCCAAAAAAAAAAAAAAAGAAAAGAAAAATGGGCAGGGCAGAGGGATGAGAAGTGCTACCACCAGCTGAAACTTAAGTGTCCTCTGCAACTTGGGAGGATTGGGGGAAAGAGGACAACGGGAAAGAAAAATGGCAAGATCTCTCTAAATGGGGTTCTTAATTTTCTTCTCTTTTTTTGGAGACAGGGGTCTTACTATGGCAGGATCTTAGGAAGTCATTTCACAATGGTTCTGAGTTTGATCTGGGGGTTCCTAAGACCCTGTCAGCGAGGAAGTTCCCAAGGTCAAAACTATTTTCATAATATGAAGACATTATTTGCTGTTTTTCCTCAATTTTCTCAGGAGTGTACCGTGTTTTCCAGAGGCTATGTGATATGTAGGAACAGAAGTGAATTCAAGAAGCAGCCAGAAAAACCCATCTATTTTCTATTAATTATACTGAGATAAAATTTACAAAATATACAATGCCACTTTTCTCACAAATTCTTTTAAAGTTTTAGAAGAGATTTTTCTATCAAAAGTGCCATTATTATCATCTGTAAATGAATTACTAAATATTTCAAAATCTGTTTTAATTTATTTTTATTTATCTATTTATTTTTATTTTTTTTGAGTTGGAGTCTCACTCTGTTGACCAGACTGGAATGCAGTGGCTGGGGGCCACTGCAGCCTTGACCTGCTGGGCTCCGGTGATCCTTCCGCCTCAGCCTTCCAAGTAGCTGGAACTACAGGTGCGCGCTACCATGCCTGGTTAATTTTTTTGATTTATTGTAGAGATGAGGTCTCGCCAAGTTGCCCAGGTGGGTCTCGAACCTGCGGGCTCAGGCAATTCACTCACCTCGGTTTCCCAAAGCACGGAATTATAGGCTGAGCCACCGAGCCCGGCTGTTTTAATTTCTAATACGAAAATATTGTTAGATATAGTCCACATAAACAAAGGCTCTTTGGGGTTCTTAATTTTCTTCTCTTTTTTTTGGAGATAGGGATCTTACTATATTGCCCAGGTTGGACTGGAACTCCTGGGCTCAAGTGACCCTTGCACCTTAGTCACCTTAGTTGCCGGGACTAGAAGACCACATACTAAAAAAAGTCTGAGAAGCAATCGGCTGGTGCAATTCTTCATCTGGTGCTCCAATCCTAATTTAAAGACCCCATCAAGAGCTCTTCCAGCCCTCCTTGAAGGCAGCCTTTCTACTGTACAAGGCTCCGACTGGCAGCTCCTGTTGGCGTTGGTTACCTCCATGGAGCTGAGAAGCAGGCCCATCCATGTCTTTCTTCAGAATATCCTATTTCCATCATCTGCCTGCTTTTATGATGGGCAGCTGCATTATAGCGGTGACTGTTCTCTAAGCCCTGCCCATATTTTCTGACTGGAATAATTTTTTAGATTTTACGCTAATGCTTAATAAATCTCATGTTCATGGTCCCATCCTGCTTAAGTTGTGGATACTGATTCTGACATCCAAATTAAATTATCTCCCTGGAAGACTGGTTACACAGGTGTGTGTCTTCCTTCTGGAACACTGGTCCCAATAAAGCCTTCTGGAGAAGAGTCCTGTGGTGCATCACTGCAGACTTTCCTCTTCCAGGCAGGCTCTGAACCTGCCCAACTGTGTGTACTCAGCACAGTCGTCCTCATCTGACCCACGAGTGTCAAATGGAACCAAGCCAAATGCTGTAAGATGTTCTGGTTACTGTTTTTCCCCAGCAAAGGTACAGAAAAAAGGAGAGGCTGTGAGGACCTGGAGACACACTGCTGTGGGAGTCACAAAGTCTATGACTAGCTCATAGCCAGTCTGGTAAGAATCCATAATCTGGGTTGGTCAGGCAACCTAGGAAGGCCCTTTTCAGTTCACCATCGCCAGGCTGGGTCCTAGGAAAGAAACTTCTCAATGACCACCGACTGCTCTGAGCCCTGGTCTGAGGTCTCCTTCTGATACGGGATTTTGGAAAAGACACACAAGATATGAAACAAGTTTACAAAGACAGGCCATTCTTTCACATTCCTAACACAGAAGGCAAAGAACAAGACCAAAGAAAAAGTATTTCAGAGAAGCAGAAGTGCACCGAGGCAGGAAAACAAAATACCTACAAAATCTCAGCAGTGATTCTGTGCTTCTTGCCCCCATAAAAAGGTTTGGTGTGGAAGACGATATTTGCACTATAGCCCGTTTTGGAACAATTGATATTGCATTCTCCTCCTAATTCCACCCAGGGCACTGTGAGGATAGACCTGCAAAATCAAAAGTTTTTAGGTAAGGCTGACAGTTAAGAAGAAAGAGAGGAAGGTCATGGTTGAACAGCAGGGTCTGGTGCTGATCAGAGGAAATGACACTTGCCTTCCATAACCATTGGGGAATGTGAGAATGTAATGTTCATCATAGTCTAGACACGAGACGCAGCCTGTGGAGAAAAGGGACAGAATCTCTGATAAGTAGTGTCAACTGACCTTAAGACTTTGCTGTCAGGTTGAGAGATAGTCCAGAATACTCCATGCAATTTAGGGATAACCTATCTAGTATCCCACCCCAGCTCTCACCACTGACACTGATGCTTACTTGCTACAATGACATCTAGTCTGGCTTTCTGGGGCCATTTTCTCTTACTAGACAAATATCCAGCATATATTAGAATGATTAATACTGGTCCACTCAATGCCAAGAGACTTACCCTGTCCTATGTTGTGCACCCCAATTGACATCCCAAGAAATTTTGATTTGGTCCAGATATGAGCATTGAATTGTATCTTCTTGTTATAACACTCAGCATAAAAGGCTGAAACTGAATAGAAATTTTCAATTAGTACACTATATAGCTATACAATCACCTCTCCAAGGTCACTTAACAATACAACCACCTCTCCAAGGTCACTTAATCTAGGGGAAAAACTGTCTCCATAGGGAAATCCTCTACCCCAAACAGTTTCAAATTAGGCCAGAAGGGACTACCTGCTTTTTATACTCCTCTACCCAATGAAAGCATCCATTCAGAGCCACGTGGGCAGAAGTATCCCTGAAACGTGAGGCTGTGGCCAATCCACGAGGATTAAAATCAAAAAGGCCAACTGTTCTCCCGATCTGCAAGTATGCCCAGGCCCCAGCCCCCAGCCCCACTTGAGCTTGTCCAGTATTTCCAGTCTTAATACTGCACTGAGCAAACAAGATGGGGAGGGCATGTACAGTTGGCCCTCCATATCTGTGGGTTCTGCATCCACAGATTCAACCAACTGTGGATGTAAAATATCCAGAGGCCAGGCATAGTGACTCACGCCTATAATCTCAGCATTTTGTGAGGCCAAGGTGGGAGGATCACTTGAGCCCAGGAGTTTGAGAACAGCCTGGGCAACATAGTGAGACTCCCATCTTTACAAAAAAATTAAAAAACAGCCAGATGTGGTGGTATGTGCCTATAGTCCTAGCTACTTGGGAGGCTGAGGCAGGAGGGTTGCTTGAGCCTGGGAGTTCGAAGCTGCAGTAAGCTATGACTGTGCCACTGTACTGGGTGGGTGACACTGCACTGCCTGGGTGACAGTGTCTTTAAAAAAAAAATTGGAGGGCCGGGCTCGGTGGCTCAGCCTGTAATCCTAGCACTTTGGGAGGCCGAGGCGAGTGGATTGCCTGAGCCCACAGGTTCGAGACCAGCCCGGGCAACTTGGCGAGACCTCAACTCTACAATAAAATAAAAAATAGCCGGGTGTGGTAGCGCACGCTTGTAGTTCCGGCTACTTAGAAGACTGAAGTGGAAGGATAGCCGGAGCCCAGCAGGCGACGCCGGAGTGGCTGTGAGCGTGCGTGCCACTGCACTCCAGCCTGGGTGAAGGAGTGAGACTCCAACTCAAAAAAAAAAAAAAAAAAAAATCGGAGAAAAAACAAAAATGCAAGTTAAAAAAACAGTGTAACAACTTTATGTAACATTTATGTTATATTAATCTAGAGATGACAGAGTATACAGGAGGCTATCCTAAGTTATATAAACACTACCATTTGATGAGGGTCTTGAGCATCCTCGGATTTTGGTATCTGCAGGGGGTCCTGGAACCCGGGGGTACCGAGGGACAACTGTATTCTCTCCACTAAGCCAGGAATATACGGTGTAAAAACCACATATGACTTACACAAATTATCTCACAGTTGCTGAGATCTCCATGGCACAGGTATAATTCAGCTGACTTCTAAAGTATTAAAAGTTGGTTTCCCAAACCCCTTCTTTCTAAACATTTTTAATCAGTGAAGCTAAAAGAGTCTTTGGAATGTACATATACAAGGAACAGACATGAGGAATTGATCAACTTGAGTTTCTACTTCAGGTAATAGGAAAGACACAGCTGGTCAAACAACTGACAGTACAGTAGGCTCAGCTGTGAAGCTCTTAGTGACCTTCTTTAGACAGAAGAGTTTGAGTGGAGGGGAGCTCTGTAACTTACTGGGTGGATGATGGGAAACCTGCTCAGCCACGAACGTGACACTGTTTTTGGAAACCCAGGGAACTGGTCCTTCTGAAACTAGCTCCTGCAAGCAAATATAACATCATGTTCTTTTGGTGAGGAGACACAAATGAGATTTCAGAGAATGTGATAACTGGAGTCTCTGTTCCCTCTACGCATACAATCGCCCTACACACACTGTTGTTATACTACTTCACTACAATATTTTAAGCATTGCTTTGTGCCAGACTCCCTGACTAGACTAAGACATTCTTGAAGGCAAAGATCACGTGCCTAGCTCAGGGCCAGGCCCAACACAGAGCAGGCACTTAGCAATGTCTGCCAAATGATTCCGAACGGACACCTGCTATCTTCAGGAAGGACTACACGTAAAGTGTCACTTGTAAAGGGAACTACACTGAGAGTTGTGTTTACTAAAAGATGATGGTGTGCCAGGTGCTACAGGCTAGGGGATTTTTCCCACTTCTAAAAGTCTCTTAACATGCATTTGAGAGTCTCCTTGCTGGTCGTCATCTTCAAACCAACTTCTAACTGTTGGACCCTGGCACTCAGTTCTAGGTTACCGACTCTTCTGTAGCTATGCTGTCTTCCTACATAATGTCATTCAATCCCAGGGCTTTAAAATACCATTGAAATATATCATAATCTCTCCCTTGAACTCCACCACTCCACTTCCATGTCTAACACACCCTCATACTCTAGAGTTCACGTCACAGCTCTTGATTTTTCCCTACCCAAATAGACTTTCTTTTCTTTATTGGTAATAAGATACTCCCAACTGCTTAGATCCACACACAAAGACTCACCTCTGTCTTCTTTCCTTTACCTCCCCCAGACTATCCAAAACACAGCTGGATTCCTACGTCTCTCCTGGAATCAGACTGAAGCCACCTCCGGCTGTGGTCTCCATGCTTCTATTTTGCCCTTTCTCAATTTATTTTTCACAAAATAATAATGATCTCCTCAAAACAATAATGAGATCTTGAAAGCCATAAACTGTCATCCTGGCTTACAAGGCCTTCTGATTTCCAAATCTACTTTCTTGTCTCATCCCACTCTTTCCCCCTTCTCACTGTATTCAAAACATGCTGATCTAACGACAACGTTCTGTGGGTGATGAGCACCTTTGGATCATTGCTTGCATCATTATCTGCCCCTAAATGAAAATACATCTTGAATCAGTATATGACGTAAGGAGTTAAAAATGTCAATGCCGAACTCACTGTGTTTTCTTCAGTATCATTTGGTAATGTCCAATGACACTGAAAAATCTCGCCCAAAATGGGGTTGTATGGCTTTTTGGCAACTGATCCTTTCCTTCCTGCATGAAAGGCTGAGAGGTACCATTTCACAACCTGAACCATTCGATCCTTGGGATCCTTCTGGTCACTAATGCTGCAAGGGAAAAAGACAAAATTTAATGTCCTGATTTTTGCCAGAATACAGCTGATACAGCACCCCAGCATGATCCACCCTCAGCCAGGCTGAGAAGACCAAGACCCGGGCCAGGAGTTACCTCAAAGTTTCTTTTTAAAACTGAGGTATGGCCAGGCACAGTGGCTGAAGCCTATAATCCCAGCACTTTGTAAGACTGAGGTGAGAGGATTGCCTGAGCCCGAGGGTTCGAGACCAGCCTGGGTAACATGGTGAGACCTCGCCTCCACAGTAAATCAAAAAATTAACCAGACAAGGTGGCACATGTCTGTAGTTCCAGCTACGTGGAAGTCTGAGGTGGAAGAATCGCCTGAGCCCAGCAGGTCGAGGCTGCGGTGGCTGGGAGTGTTGATACTGCACTCCAGCCTGGGTGACAGAGTGAGATTCCAACTCAAAAAATAAATAAAGCTGGGCTGGGTGGCTCAGCCTATAATCCCAGACTTTGGGAGGCCGAGGCGAGAGGATTGCCTAAGCCCGTGGGTTCGAGACCAGCCCAGGCAATAAATCAAAAAATTAGCAGGGCATGGTAGTGTGCGCCTGTAGTTCTGGTTCCTTGGAAGGCTGAAGTAGAAAGATCACTGGAGCCCAGCAGGTCAACACTGGGGTGGCCGTGACTGTGCCACTGCACTCCAGTCTGGGCGACAGAGTGAGACTCCAACTCAATAAATCAATAAATCAATAAAACTAAGGTATAACAATATAATTAAATGCACCGATCTCAGTGTTTTGTGTGAGGATTTGACCAATGTATATATCCATTTAATGACTCACCACCCAATCAAGAAATAGAATATTTTGATTATTCCATGAAGTTTCTCCGTCTCTCTTTCCAAGCAATCACACCACATCTCACCTTAAGGCAAACACTGTTTCTGGTTTCTGGTATCATAGATTAAGTGCATATAAGTACACTGTTTAATTGTCAAATAATTGGAGATTTAAAATTTCTAATTGAATAATTCTTTCATAGTCAGAGAATATACACTGTATGATTCTAATTATTATTATTTTTATTATAGAGTTGTGGGGTACAAGTGAGGATTAACTACATAAGTAGGCTACATGCAGGTGAAGTCTGGGCTTCTAACTGTCCCTCACTCACCCTGGTAGTGGACCAGGTACGCTTTGTGTTGTTACGTGCCGCCTCCCTCCTCTCACCTTCCTCCCCTAGCAGTGCCTTGTGACTGCCAATCCCACCCTTGTATGATTTCAATTATTTTAAATTTATTAAGACTTCCCTATATATGGCCTATCCTGATGAACATTCCATGTGCACTTGAAAAGACTACGTGTTATAACATTGTTAGACAGTGTTTAGAAAGGGCAACTGGGTCAAGCTGACAGATTATCTGTTTGAAACTTCTATCGTCTGATTTGGGGAGGAGAGAGGGATGCAGGGGCTGCTTGTTCAATCAGTTTCTGAGGAAGGCATTTGTGGACTTGTCTATTTCTCAGCCAGGCTGAGAAGACCAAGACCCAGGCCAGGAGTTACCTCAAAGTTTCTTTTTAAAACTGAGGTATGGTCAGGTGCAGTGACTCAAGCCTATAATTCCAGCACTGTGGGAGGCCGAGGGGAGAGGATTGCCTGAGTCCATGGGCTCAAGACCAGCCTGGGTAACATGGTAAGACCTCGCCTCTACAATAAACCAAAAAATTAACTAGGCATGGTGGCAGGGAAGGATTGCTGGAGCCCAGCAGGTCAACGCTAGGGTGGCTGTGAGCATGCCACTGCACTCCAGCCTGGGTGACAGAGTGAGACTCCGACTAAAAAAAAAAAAGTCTCCTTTGATACTAATACAGCTACACCAGTTTTGCTATGCTTCGTGTTTTGCATCATGTTTTTGCCTATCCTTTTACTTTTAATTAGTGTCTTTATGTTTAAAATCTCTCTCTTGCAAATATCATCT
>CAUYQG010102081.1:0-11198 GCA_963574415.1 Tarsius wallacei
GCCACCGCAGCCTCGACCTGCTGGGCTCCGGCGATCCTTCCGCCTCAGCCTTCCAAGTAGCTGGAACTACAGGCATGCACTACCACACCCGGCTAATTTTTTAATTTTTTACTGTAGAGATGAGGTCTCGTCAAGTTGCCCAGGCGGGTTTTGAACCCGCGGGCTCAGGCAATCCACTCACCTCAGCCTCCCAAGGCGCGGGATTACAGGCTGAGCCACCAAGCCCAGATACAATAGAGTTTTTAAAGCTGATAACTTTCATCTCATACAAATACTCTAGACTTCTGCCCCCCCCCACTATTTTTAATTTTGCCTTAATTTACATCTTTTTATATTGCGTGTTCCTTAACAACTTATTGTAGCTATAGTTATCATTGATCATCTTGACTATTAACCTTCATACTAGAGATTTAAAAGACTTTTATACCACTATTACAGTTATGACATTTCTGAATTTGATTATAAATTTACCTCCACTAGTGATTTCATATTGTCATTTGGTTTCATGATAGTAATTAGCATACTTATGCTTTTGGTTGAGGCAATTTCATAGTGTTTCTTGTAAGACCAGTCAGTGGTGATGAATTCCTTCTGCTTTTGCTTGTCTGGAAAAGACTTTATTTCACCTTCATTTTCTAAAAGATAACTTTGTTGGGTATAGTATTCTTGGGTGATAGCATTTTCTTTCAGCACTTTGAATATATATCATCCCATGCTTTCCTGGCCAGCAAGGTTCCTGCTGAGAAATCTGCTGGTACTGTAATGGAGATTCCCTTATATGTGATTTGATGCATTTTTCTTTTAGAATTCTCTCTTTGTCTCCGACTTTTTACAGTTTGATTATAATGTGTCTCTTTGGGTTGAATGTATTTGGAATTCTTTGAGCCTCATGGATCTGGATGTCCGTATCTCTTTCAGGACTTGGGCAATTTTCAGCTATTATTTCATTAAATAAGCTTCTGTTCCTTTCTTCATCTATTCTCACTCTGAAAATTCCATAAGGCTAATATTTGTTCACCTAATGGTGTACCATAAGTTCTATAGGTTTTCTTCACTCTTTTTCATTATTTTTTCTATTTTCCTCGCTGAATGGGTTATTTGAGAAGACCTGTCTTCAAGTTCAGAAATTCTTTTTCTGCTTGATCTAGTTTGTTGTTGAAGCTTTCAATTGTATTTTTTATTCCATTATTTGAATTCTTCAGCTCCAAGATTTCTGTTTGGGTCTTTAAAAAAAAATCTATCTCTTTGTTGAATTTCTCATTCAGATCACAAATTATTTTGTTTATCTGTATTTGCTTGTGCTTTGCTGAATATCCTCAAGATCAGGATTTTGAATTTCTTTTCAAGACATCTGTACATTTCCATTTCTTTGGGATCAGTTCTTAGAGAAGTATTGTGTTTCTTTGGTGGTGTCATATTTCCTTGTTTTTTCATATTTGTGTCCTTTGTTGATTTTTGCACATTGAGTGAAACAATTGCCTTTTCCATTTCTATGGAGTTGCTTCTGTAGAGACTTTCTTTCTTTTTTTTTATTTGAGTTGGAGTCTCACTATTGTTGCCCAGGCTGGAGTGCAGTGACTTGCTCATGGTCACCGTAGCCTCGACCTGCTGGGCTTCGACAATCCTTCTGCCTCAGCCTTCCAAGTAGCTGGAACTACAGACACATGCCACCACAAACAGTTAGTTTTTGTGATTTATTGTAGAGACAAGTTGTCACCAAGTTGCCCAGGCTGGTCTAGAACCCTTGGGCTCAGGCAATCCTCTCGGCCTCTTTTTTTTTTGAGTAGGAGTCTCACTTTGTTGTCCAGGCTGGAGTGCAGTGGCACACTCATGACCACTGCAGTCTCAACCTGCTGGGCTCAGGTAATCCTTCTGCCTCAGCCTTCCAAGTAGCTGGAACCACAGGCATGTGCCACCACACTTGGCTAATTTTTTTTTTTGAGTTGGAGTCTCACTCTGTTACCCAGGTTGAAGGGCAGTGGCATGCTCCTGGCTACCACAGCCTCGACCTGCTGGACTCAGGCGATCCTTCCGCCTCAGCCTTCCAGGTAGCTGAAACTACAGGCATGTGCCACCATGCCTGGCTAATTTTTTGATGTATTGTAGAGATGAGGTCTCACCAAGTTGCTCAGGCTGGTCTCAAACCCGCAGGCTTAGACTATCCTCTCACCTCGGCCTCCCAAAGTGCTGGGATTATAGGCGTGGGCCACCATGTCTGGCCTAATTTTTTTTACTTATTGTAGAGATGTGGTCTCTCCAAGTTGCCCAGGCTGGTCTCAAACCCTTGGTCTCAGGCAATCCTCTCATCTTGGCCTCTCAAAGTGCTGGAATTAAAGGTTTGAGCCACCACACCCAGCCAGGAAAGACTTTCATTTGCATATGGGGGTCTAAGGTGGTGGTTGGGTGGGGTACATTGGCTTTTGTTCTGAGTGGGCACAGTATAGTCTCCACGCAGTTTCCTCAGCTGTAATCATTGTCAATGATGCCTGCATGTGCCTTAGTGGCCTAGGCTGTAGGAGTTTGTGTGACTGGCATGCCATATCAGGCATGATTCCTCTAGGGGCCCGGTGACAGGCAATTTGCATGCCGAGGCGAATGCAGGACTGGTCTACTGACTTGGGTTTAGTTTCCCCACTGGGCAAGATTGCCTGTTCTTTGGGGAGAGGGGTAGGGCACTTCATGGGCTTGGGTGTTAGGATCATGACTGTTCCACTGGGCATAGGCTAGAGCCTAAGTTTGGGGCCAGGTTTGGGGACCCTGCAGCCACTGGGATGTGGACGATCGAGCACTTCCTAGGCAGCTTGCTCCCAGGGGACAGGGAGCTGTAGCACCTTGGCTGGGGGTGGTGATGCATTACTGTGTGTGAGCATGGTGAGGTGATAGCATAGCCTCGGGGATGGACAGATGCAGTGGCTACTGAACCCCCGGAGCGGGATTCTGTCTGTGGGTCCAGTTTGGAAATGTGCAATGCTGAGGCCACATTGTCACTTGGGTCACAATGTGGGCTCTTTCTGTGGGATAATGCAGCTGTGTGAACTCCAGGCCACTTTCTAAACTGGGCTCAGGGCCTGAGAAGACTGCAGGTGTCTGTGGTGCTCGTGGGAACTGCTGGGGTCCTTCTGCTTTCCTTTTCCCCACCGAGAAGCCTTCTTGGTTCTGAGCTGATCCTTACTGGAGAGATGGGGTGGCAGGGGCAGGGCATTTCGTTCCCTTTTCTACGTGGCCGAGTCTCCATGTTCCACAGGCTGTCCACCACTCCCCTGCCACACAATCTACAGCACTTTCCTTCAGACACTCTGGCTGAGATGTATTCCTTTATTCATTCTTTTGGTCCTTTTTTTTGCGGGAGTTGACTAGGCACCTCTAGTCAGCCAGCTTGCTGATGTTCCTTGGAGTGCCTTTTCTAGAACAATTATCATCATACTTTCACAAAGGTAAAACAATAATGAAATAACTGGGAATGACGAAATAAAAATCATTTCATCATGTGGCTTTCAGAAGACGAGTGTGTGAAAAGGCAACGAAATAAGTCATATTATGAGTCATTTGAAGAATTCACAAAATATGGTAGAACGCTAGCTTCTCTTTAATCACTGAATTTCAGTTTTTACAAATAACCAATTCCGGTAACTAAGGTTTTGAGGGGGAAACAGTTCTTGTACATGAATAACTATTACATGCTCTATTTTCCCATAAGTAACTCTACTGGCTGAATTAACAAACATTGTCACAGAAACAAAAAAAATTTTTTTTGAGCCACAGATCACTGCTTTTATATTTACAAAAAAGCCATACACATGCATTTCTCCTTTATTAGGAGGACTTAAATATGATGTTTGGATATTAAGGCAGTGATGATTCTAACACATAATGAGATTCTAAGTTAAGGCTTTATGTTTATTTTGAAACCCATATTCATAGGCAACTGTGACCAAAGCAAACTTTCATTTACTAGGTTGAGCTCATCTGCCCAGGACATGTTACTTATCTGTTACCAATACTTCTTTTGTATCAAATGTATGGGGGAGGAATTCATAACAAAACCATCAATTTACTTTAGGGAATCATTAGTCCCCTTAAGCAGCACAAGCACGTGCCACAGAACGTTTTTTTTTTTGGTTAAACTTAGAGAACTCACAGGCAGCACCAATTCTATTCTGACTTGCCTGAAAGTTAGCCAATAATTAAGTATTCTGGATCTCCTAAAGACAGAAAACCTCAAAAGCATACTCTATCATGCTCCTATCTGAAAACAGATTTTTTTTTTAATTAAGAAAGGTAGATTTATTAAAGGAAAGATACATTGTGAAGGGCACACCCGGCAGAACAGCAAGAGTGCTGTCTGCTGCTCATTCTTAGTTACTGAAACAATAACTAACTTCATCTTGTTTTCTTTGCAGAAGTCTGATATTACTCTTTGAAAAAATAAAGTAATGCAGAATACGGTATTTTAGATGAATCTATTCTAAAACTGTTAGCCTCAAGGCACAAATACTATCTCTGCCAGACCAATATATTTCCTTATTCAAGGTAGAGATGGTGGATGGAAAGAGACACATTAAAGTAATTGTAAATTGCACTCTTGCCCTGTCAAGCTTAGTACAAGTGCAAAGTATTGACATCTAGAGGAGGGAATGTCCTTTTCTCTTACCGCTTTTTTTAAAATTTAATGTTTAGAGCAACATAACTCAGATGCAGCCTGTGGGAGCACTTAAGGAAACGGCCCTAGGGCCCGACTCCGGCCTAGCAGGAGAGCAGAAAGAATGCTGATAGAGCACACCCCAGGATGAAGTAGGTGTTGGCTCTATACCCCGCTCCCAAGGTTGGATGATGGACTCTTATTAGCAGGATTACTCTTTACACAATGTGCCTGCTGCTCTTTCTCTAGCCAGTAATTTTGCAGTAATAAACCTCTTGTGAGGTAAGCAGTAGACACTAATGTGGGTATCAGCAACGTGGCACTGATGACATGAAAACTGCTTCAAAGACTAAAGACAGCTGTAGTTTCCCCCAGTGTCTTCAAATCAGAAAGGAGATGTTGGAGCTGGTGTAGCTGCAGGCAGCAGGAGTCTAAAACCATAAAAGCACTACTGTGTCAGTCTGAAGGTGGCGACATCAGATTTCTTTAGATATTACTATCAGGAAGCAGGAATTCTAACAGGCACTGTCAAAAAATATTTTAGGTGCAATTTCAGCTAAGTATATTACACTTCCACTAAGATGTTTTAAAGATCTGAGAAGTCTGTATCCTCGTACCTGGTAAGCTTGGCTTCAGCTAAATGGCCATATAGGTTTTACAGGTGTGAAACACAATTTTTAAAAATGGAATGACTAGCTGTGAAAGAGCAAATGCAAGCAACACAAAACAATTATTTTTAGATCAACATGTAACACTTTATAATACACTCACATTTATACACAGATTTCATGTTTATAAGTACAAAAGGCAGAGAACTGCACAGAATCTAAGCAACTGCATCACCTACATTCAACAGAATTAATACTGCTGTCCTGCTCCCCACTGGTCAATCCGAAAGGAGATGGTAAATGCCACCCACAACGGGACGCCTCTGTCAGAAGTTGGAGACTGCATGTGGTTCGGCACACGTCTGGGTTTCCACGGAGCTGAACTGAGACTCCATCGTGTTCCAGGCCAGATCAGCCAGAAGAAAGTCGTCCATTGCTGTTTGCGTTTCATTGCTGGTGAAAAACAAGCTCCCCAGGGTTTCAAACCCAGAACTCATGGTCTGTGTCTCTGTACTGTTCAGCTGGACTTTGCTTTCTAGAGCAGGTACGTTTTTAGCAGCGGAGATTCCTTCAGTCTGGGTCTCAGTGTCAGATGAGTCAGTACTCATGGAAAAGCTGGAGTGTTTCAGAATGCTTCCCAGAGGCAGGTGGGGGCTACTGTCTAAGAAGAAGTTTAAGTCTGTCTGTGTCTGTGTGTCAAACATCTCAAGGCCTAAGAAGTGAGGATTTCCCCTGCATCCGTAGGACTGAGCAGAGGTGTCTGCGAGTAAGAAGTCAGTTTGGGTCTCTATGTCCAGTGATTCCAAGACTGGCTCAGTGTTCATGGTGCTGAGTTCACTCTCTTCAGTTTGAGTCTGGATATTTGAAGCTGAAAAGAACTCTTCGATATCAAAATCAATTCCGGGATTCTGGGTCTGGCCAGATGAGAGCTGGGTGTCAGGTCCAGGATTCGTGTCAGACAAAAGACTACGATTATCCAGTGTCTGACCAGGCAGGTTACTTGACAAGATGTTTTCTAAATCACTTAATAAATCCATGGTTTGGGTCTGATTATCTGTCATGTTCTGTGAGGGAAGCATACTGTTCTGTGCACTGAAGTTAATAATTGGTGCAGATTTCCCGAGATCGTCATGTAAAGTCTTAGGGTTATTCTGAGGTAACAAACCATGTGCTACTGTGTCTGCTACTAAACTGCTGCTTATAATATTGTCTGTGGCAACACTGTATGATGAATGGACACTCTCAAAAATGTCTCGGCACATTCCAGCTTGGTCCATCTGCACGTGGTCACCTGCTGGACTCTGCATCCTGCTAGTCTGGGTTTCTCTGGAAATCCCACCTGACTGGAAACAAGCGTCTGTAAACACATCGGTCTGAGCAGCTATGGATGAAGTTACCTTAGAGTTGGGCAGAAATGTCTGTGTGTGAACACTGATGGGAAGGGACACTTGAGAATCAAACGACAAGTCAGTCTGAGAACAAGACGACACACAGGAATCAGCGCTAGCCCACTGTGAAGAAGGAACACAGTGCTGTGAGGCATAAGACAGATCGGTCTGCACGTTGATTGAAGAAATGCTGTTCTTCTGACACGTGGTCCCTAGTTCCTGTAAGGGATTAGAGGGACTTTTACCCAAGTTCACTTGCACACCTGTGCTAATGGGTTCAACAGCAATGGGGCTCACAATTTTGGAAAGTGGCAGGCTCTCCTTCAGAGCAGAAGCCTCAGAATCCAGGCCCAGGATCAGGGTTCCCACTGACAGGGGAAGCAAGTGCACAGCCCCTGCGGCCGAGCCTTGATCCACACCTAACACCACGGGCTGAGCCAAGGAGTCAGCTGTAGGCACAAACACAGGCACAGGGGAAAACTGCATCACGGGCAGTTTCACCAAAGCCACTTTGGGCTTGGGTAAAAGCAACTTCTGAGGATATCTTGGAGGTGTTGTCAGCGTCTGCTTTCTGGCATTAGAGGCACAAGAGTCTTCCAAAGACGCTACTAGCTTGATTTTGGAAGCTTCCAGCTCTTGAGTGTCTGGCCTAGGGATGGGTTGGTTGCTCAGTGACTCAATGGTCTTACTGGACATCTTCTGGTTTTGCAGGCAGTTTTCCATTTTCCTTTTCTTACTAGGTGGATCCCTGAAAACAAACAAAAATACTCTTAAAATGCAGTTTGCTTCTACCGTGACACTGTAGCTTCACTTACTTAAAAAAGCCACTTTCCACATCTACAGCAGAGATCAGATTCAACCCAGAGAAGACAGATGCCTTCTTTTGCAACTCAGGAAATGAGTCAACTCAGGGAATGGCAGGTGGGCCTCAGAAACATGCCAATAGGGAAATAGGAGGCATACCTTTTTTAGGGGTGAAGCTCTAAGTACTAGAACTCAACTTAGATATTTAAGTAGAAGGAAGCTAAAAGATCTATATAATGCATGTTTTATCATTTCATTTTTTTTTCTCAGTTGGGTCTCATTCTGTTACCCTGTCTGGTATGCAGTGGCTTGATGAAGGCTCACCACAGCCTTGACCTCCTGGACTCAGGTGAGCCGTCTGCTGTAGTCTCCTGAGTAGCTGGAACTATAGGCACATGCCACCACACCTGGCTAAATATTTTGTTATTTTTGTATAGACAAAGTCTCGCTATGTTGCCCAGGCTGGTTTTGAACTCCTGGGCTCAAGTTATCCTCCCACCTCAGCCTCAACAGTGCTGAGATTACAGGCATGAGCCACCACACTCAGCCAGTATTTCTAAAGCAAGAAGCTATTATACTAAATATAATTTGTCCTTTAAAATGAAGCATGGCGTCAGTTACACTTTAGCAACTGGGTATCCTAATAGAAAATTCTACAAGTCAAGAATGGTTCCAGCTGAAACTCTTCCCACAGCTCCTGAAACTTGTAACGCATGTCTTGCCCTTCACCTGTGCTCTGCAGGGATCTCATGGCCAGTTCGGTAGATGTGGGACTGCAGTGCCGTTCTGCTGGCGTAGGGACAGCCACATGTGCACTGGAAGGTCTTGCCACAGTCCTCCGCGTGTCTTTTCAAGTCCCACTCCGTGCCATAGGAATTGCTGCACTTGCTACACTTGTGCTTCTTCTCAGCATGCATTTTCATAAAGTGCTGGGAAAAACACAGGGACTAGGATGAGAAGCAGCAACTGCTCAAAACACTTCAAATCCATCATCAGACCCAAGTGAACAGTAATCATACAAATATAGAACACGGCAGTCAGGCCGGGCATGGCGGCTCACACAGCACTTTGGGAGGTGGCGGTGAGAAGACTGCCTGAGCTTAGGAGTTCAAGACCAGCCTGGGCAACACGGCGAGACCTCGTCTCTACAATAAATCAAAAATTAAGTCGGGCATGGTGGCACACGCCCATAGTTTCAGCTATTTGGAAGGCTGAGGTGGGAAGGATTGCCTGAGTCCAGCAGGTCGAGGCTGCAGTGGCCATAAGCATGCCACTGCACCCCAGCCTGGGCGACAGAGTGAGATTCCAACTCAAAAAAAAAAAAGGAGCACAGCAGTCCAAGTCAAAAGAACTTAAAGGCAAGTGGCAATTCCTGATATGCCCCTGCTTCTCACTCCTGCTTGGTGAAAAGCAAAGAGACTGTTTTGGGAACGATTTGGGGCACCGAGCACTTAGACTCCGATCTACCAGTAGCAGTCCCGGGGGAAACACACACACACACACACACACACCATCCCCTTCCAGTCCAGTCTCTTCTGTCCAGAGTCATTTCTTGCCTGTCACTGGGCCCCTCTCTCATCTTAAGACAGCAGCTTTCAGGCCTCTTCTCTTTTGGACGCTGCAGGCTACATTCTCTGGGAGGACAGTTCCTTTGTGCTCCGTCCTCTGCCCTGGAGGCACACAGCATTACTCCAGGGCCTGAGAGCGCATGTTTTCTCATTTTAAAAAAAATTAAAAAAAAAATTAAAAATAGAGACAGGGCCTTACTGTGTTGCCCAGGCTGGTCTCGAAATCGTGGCCTCAAGTGATCTGCCCGCCTCGACCTCCCAAAGTGCTGAGATGACAAGTGTGAGCCGCTGTGCCTGCTGACGTTTTCTCACTCTTTGCCGAACTAGTCTACTTCTTTCTCTCTGGACCCACATCCGGACGACCCTGCTCCAGAACAAGCCACCTGCATTCACTGCGCTCATGCCTCACCACTGGGAGATGCTGGGCGTGTGCCCACCCAAGCAGCTTCCTGCAGTACTCTGTAGTTATGCTCGCTAAGTCATTCGAGTGCACACTAGGTTTAATCATCTGTATGTCTTCCTCAGAGAAGTATACTTAAGACAAGTAAAATACCTGTTTTACGAGAGAAAATTGAGAAAATGGTCTGTCAGGGCCTCTAGGACATCCTTCAATGGGACAACAGTAGAATTTCGGTATGGTTTTCAAATCTTTTCTTATTGTTGGATTTACTATGCCATCCTGCAAAAGAAAAATTACTTTCAGTAATTATTTTCAAAAAGCCACCAGCAGAACAGGCTGGAATGGAAACAAGGAATGACTGAAATGGGTACGTTTTATGGAATACTTTTATTTTAACTGAAGCTCTTCCATCTACTCTTATCAGGGAGAGAAAAGAACATGAGTGTGTCTGAGGAGATGAAACGAAATACGGGAGAGTGGCAAGCCAGGCTCTGAGATCCTCCATCCACTTGACTATTCCTGTCCTCCTGGTCAATTCACATTCCAGGGTCACGGCCCCTTCCCTGTTCCTAAGCGCTCAGATGCTCCACAGAACGGCCGAGCGGATCATGGCAAGATTCACGCTCACTTCTACACATCCTGGGCGATGCTGGGTCCTCTCAGCACCCCTTTCAAAGTGCCTCACATGCTCCCACGCTACGGGTTTTTGTCTAATGCCTTTTACTAGCCCCGTCTTTTTCCTTTCTTAATATTCCTTTGTTCAAGTCCTCCTTACTCTGTTGGGACTTTGTCGTTAGCCTCTTAATTGTTCAATTAAAACTTGTGGCTTTATACTGAGTCTGTTCAAGTGCCCATCTAAGTCAAAACTGTATCATGCCTGGGGAGGAGAACACAAAGACAGTCAAAGTGGACATCAATAACCCTCCTGCCATGGCAACAACCATGTGAGCCACTGTCCATGCTTCTACGTTTTTTTTTCTTCTTCTTTTTTGAGTCAAGGCCTCACTCTGTTGCCCAGGTTGGAGTGCAGTGGCATGATCACGGCTCACTGCAGCCTCGACCTCCCGGGCTCAGGCAATCCTCCTACCTCAGCCTCCCAAGTAGCTGAAACTACAAGCACATGCCACCACACCAGCTAATTTTTTGATTTTTTTTGCAGAGACAGTGTCTCGCTATATTGCCCAGGCTAGTCTCAAACTCCTGGGCTCAAGTGATCCTCCCAAAGTGCTGGGATACAGGTGTGCGCCACTGTGCTCAGCCCATGCTTCTGCTTTCTGAGGCCAACTCCTCAGCTCTCCCCAGCACAGCAGTCCACCTCAGTTTTGAGGCCTTCCCAACTTTGACCTGTGACAATAAGCTCAAGGGTAGGCTGGTCAAGATGTGAACAGGGGAGATAAGACAAGGCAGTGGCACAATAAAATGGAAACGTTCTATAAACATTCAAGAATTAACATTTACCAGACTTTTTTTTTTAAGTCAGTGCCTCACTCTATTTCCCAGACTGGAGTACAGTGGCCAATCTTGGCTCACTGCAGTGTCAACCTCCTGCGCTCAGGTGATCCTTCTGCCTCAGCCTCCCAAGCAGCTGGGACTGTAGGTTTGTACCACCAGGCCCAGCTAATTTTTTTATTTTTGTAGAGACAAGGTCTTGCTATATTGCCCAGACTGGTCTTGAACTCCTGGGCTCAATCAACTGCTTAAGCTCAGGAGATCGAGACCAGTCTGGGCAACATAGTGAGACCTTGTCTTTACTGTAAAAACAAAAACAAAATGAAAAACAGTACTGCAGCT
>CAUYQG010102082.1:0-21476 GCA_963574415.1 Tarsius wallacei
CACATGGGGTGCTTCTCTTTGGGACTGCTGATTTGCTAATTGTTATGTAATGGAGTGTCTGTGTTGGCAAGGTTCCTATCAAGATGGTTACTTATAAAGCACTATGTTTTAAGTGTTGAGAATTTAATCCTAAGATACTCAGGGCACCTTTAAATTCACCCATTCATGCTTCTGAAGCATGTTTCTCTTTTTGCCCCTCTGTATCCGGGTTCACCATCCTTGCAGGGACAGTTTTTGTAGGCCTTGTGCTTTCTCATCTGATATCAGGATAACTCTGAGGGTCTACTTTGATGTTTTCTTAGGTTCCCAATGAAGATATTATCTTTTTTATCCCTTAGGCATGGCTTTAATTTGGGAGCAATGTTACAAAATAATGTTGGAAATATCAGCAATTTTGCCCTTACAGGGGTGCTATTCCAGGAAGACATTCCATGGAGCTTTGAGTCTTGGAATGTATATCAAAAATATACAGACAAGAAAAGAGCATTAACTTCTATGTTTAAGATTAGTCAGTGTTCGGTGGACATCCATCAGCATAAAAACTTATCACTGGCCTTGGAAGTGGGGATTGGGGGTTCTGTGGACGATGAAAAAATTACACTCAGCACGAAACTTCTAGGCTCACAAGACGTTCCTCCTAGTTTTGTCATCTCTCTTTATGTCTTTCTTTTGACTTTTCCTGAGGTCCATTATTTTGTGCCTGTGGTGTTTTCGGAGTTGTTTGGCAAGAACCAGACACACTTTGAACTTGGCTTTGAAGAATGGATAATTTTATTTTTAATAGACTGATTTTTCTCCAAGATGATTCCCATCATAGTTTATAAATTCTCAGGGCGAGGATGGATCTTAATACTTCACACCATCATGTTATGTAATTGTGCACTGTACGGTAAATATGGTGTTTTTAATTAGTAAAAAAAAATTATATTATAGCTGGTTCTGGGATGATTAATATCTTGGAAAAATAATATATTTAGCAAATATTTATTGGATATTTACTAGCTCAGGGTTAAACCTGATGCTGTCAATATCTCATTTATTCCTCGCAGAAATTTTAAGAGGTGAGTCATATAATTAACTCCACTTTGTGAATGAGGAAACTGACGTTAGTAGAGGTTAAGAAAATTCTCAAACTCCTGAGTTCTATCTTACTGCAGATCCAGAGTTATTAACGAGGTGGTTATAAGCCAAAGTGAACTCTAGATTAATTTTAGACAATAAAAAAAGGAAGCCCTAAACAACAGATGCGATTATATTTGAAAATGATCAGGGTGCTAAGATAGGCATAAAACCAATGAAATCATTACATAAAAATTAAATATTAACAAAAACGAAAATATTCCTGCATTTCAGTTTTGGCCTAGATCTGGTTACCTCTAAATACGAATTGTGAAACTCAACAAAAGAAAACAACATGCAAACACACATACACACAAAATCTTGACACTGTTTTGATTCTAGGTTTGTTGAGAACATCCATGGGGCTTATATAATTCATAACTCTGGATATGTGGTCTTTCAAATAGTAATCAGAGTGATGAAGTATGGAATCTCCTGTGATGACTTGGAGAACATTATGGAAAATTATTTTTGACATGGAAAAGCGTTAATAATATTAGAAGCAAGCGAAAGTCACTGTAAAAAAAATCATAACATTTAAAAAGACTACTTGTATATTTCACATAGAGACACGTCTTGAAAGTACTCAGTAGTTGTTCTTTGTTTTATTTTCCCCTGGATTATTGTGATTATAAAGAATTTTTTATTTATATTCCCCCTTTTTTGCACATGTTCTATAATTGAATCTTAAAATTAGGAAAAAACTTTAAAAATTTTTTTTACTATTTTCTCCACAATATCTTATTTAACCTTTTTAGAAGGATCTTAAAAGATAGAACGGGTGAAATGGCAATTATGGTACACGTAGAAGAGAAAATGTGAGGAAGGTGGGCCATCCATTGTTTACTTGCTATGCCACTATTTGTCCAACACCAGTTCTCTGAACCTCCTACAATTCACTTCAATTCTAATAGCAACTTCTTGGAGTTAGTGGTGACAACATGGGTTCAAGTTTTGGTTCCTTTAAGACTGTCCCCACTTCAGATGCCAGCTGCAAGGGGGGTTGCACGGGCAGCCCAAACTTCTGTCTAACTTGGCTACAAATTCGGGAGTTCTCACATATCTCTTCAGGGTCAATAATTTGTTAGAACAATTCACAGAACTTTGGGAAGCACTACATTCATGATTACAATTTTATTATCAAGGATACTATTCAAGAACAGCCAAATGAGAGGGATGCATAGGGAAGGGTATTCCATACCCCTCTGAGTGCATCACCCTACCAACCTGTTAGTGTGTTATATTCTTCAATTAGAAATCTTCTCAAATCTCATTATTCAAGAGTAATTTTTGAAGGCTTTACTAGGTAAGCATGACTGAATAAATCATTGCTTGTTGGCGATTCAACTGACTTCTAGGCCTTCTTCCCTCCTCTGAGGTCAACAAGGAGTCGGGGTTGTTTATCCAGCGATCAGTCTCCATTCGAAGCTATTTAGGGACTTTGCCAGGAGTTGCCTCATTAGCATAAAAAGTTACTCAGAAAAATCCAAGGGTTTTTGAAGCTCTGTGCTAAAAATCAAGGCAAAGACCAAATATACAGTACATATATTTGTTTTATTATACCACAGCCACAGTTAAAATCTGTTAAGTATTTGTTGAAAAATAAATTTTTAGTCATTCTAGAAAGAAAACAAGAAAGATCTTAGTAAGTGAAAACAGAATTTCAAAACCCTCTCTGTTAGTTGGAAGTCAATCAATAAAATTTATTTCCATCTCAAATGTAAACATTTATAAAGCTGTCCTTCCTAAATGCTAATCTACCAGTCAATCATCATGAAATTTTCAGCATAGCAAGCACAACTCTGTCGTGGGTTCCATGGAAAATCATCTTTCCTCATTAAAACATTTACCATTTCACCAGCCATCTGACAGTCGATGAACCATTATGGGTACTACAATTACTGAATTCCCTTTTAGACTCTGTGAACCAAAAATGTCTGGTGAGATAGCCTTGTTCCCACTGTGGCTGAGCCTTACTAGAATAATTTCTGTCTCTGTCATTTTAACCCGTCTTCTTTATCTAGAAAAATTCTTAAACCCATTCAATAAATTAATGCTTAAATTCTTAGAATTTTTTGCATGAAGAGCCCAAGATTTTAGATAACATTCTTGGCATCACAACCTAATTGTGATCAATCTGGACATGGGCACACGTATATATACATTTTAGATGTTTCCTGTAGGTTTACAGAACCCTATAAAAGTGGGGAGAGTTATTTGCTGTATATTTTAGGAAGCAATATATAGGGACATTTCACTACGCAATAGGCTTTATGTCTAAAGCTCTTAGAAGCTTTACAATTTAGGTGGGAAACCAAGAGTTTCAGACCAATGATATTAAATAATAATATATAAAATTAATAAACACAGAGGACAATAATAAAAGATGTCTATGAGTTTGTATCTGATTAAGTTCCAAATAAACAGTACAAGCAAATAGGAGTTTAGAAGAAGATATTTGGAGTGACTGTATTTGCTCACTCAGAATCTCAGTTTTAATAAAGGAACAGAAAAGACTGTCACTGATTTGTGATTCAATCTAAAAGCTGTAGGAGAAGTCACAGCTTTAGAAATTATTTCCAGATTTGCAATACCCCAATGTATCCGCCTCATCAACAAGCACCATAATTTCTGGCAAAAGACATTTACAAACCATCCATAATTCTAACTTCAAAAGGTTACTATTTACAACCAAATTAAAGCCAACTTAAGCATCTGCTATATCTAACTTAAAGCATTATATTTCATTATTTGCTTGTTCAAACCTTGAAGAAATCATATTAGTATGTGAGTCGATGTTTAAAAAACATTTTTGATGTATTTGTACTGTTCTCTGTTAAAAAATACATTGAAATTGAAGGGTTATAAAAGCCGGATGATAAATTTCCACAAAGAAAATATATGTGTAAAAGAAAATTACTTTATCCATGCAGGTGTTATTCAACATTTCCTAAATTTCTACACAGAGAGTAGGATAAAACTACATTTAGCCAGCAAGAATTGGATCCTCGGGGATCCAGCAGCACTGATTGCAAAGAAATAATGATTTCAAATAGCCAGTTCATTAGCATACAATGCAGGCAATTTACCTTTCTCTTTGAAATAAGAAATGGGACCTTGAGAACAGACATATAGAAACTAAAGACATACTCAGGGCAAAGTAATTTATCTTACTTTTGATGATACATTATTAAACAACTTCTCTGATTGCTCTGGGGATAATTTCTAGTGCCACGCCAGGGAACCTGTGCCCTGCCCTTTTTGATATATTCATTTTAAGAGGATAGATTTCTACAAGGTGTTCTTTGAAAAGGTTACATCGAAAATAGGTAAATAAGATGAAGAGCTTAAAAAGAACTGGACAATAAAATCGAGAAAAATAAGTGTGACCTTGGAATAAGTAAGAGCAATCAGGAGATTTTGACAGTAGAAAATCAAAAAAGATTATTGTGAAAAAGCGTATTTGAAAATACTGCATCAGCAGATGTTGGAAAAGATTTTCTGCTTGACCAAACTTTAGTTAAGCTCTGAACCTTATCCTATGCCCACCCATACTTCCTTGTAAAATCCAGTTTTAGTAAAGAACCCTGCTAAATCAGTTTAGCAAGAACCTTTCACCCTACATTATCTGAGATATCTGATCAGATTTCTCATCCTCCACCATTCCGCAGTTGATGTCTAATCACCCGGGGCTGTCTTCAACAAAAATTCTGGGCCAGGCATGGTGGCTCACACCCAGCATTTTGGGAGACCAAGATGGGAGGATTGCTTGAGCCCAGGATTTTGAAACCTGCTTAGGCAACATAGTGAGACCTCATCTCTACAAAAAGTCAAAAAATTAAGCCAGACATGATGGCACATGCCTGTAGTTCCAGCTTGTCTGGAGGTTGAGGCAGAAGGATTGCCTGAGCCTAGGAGGTCCAAGCTGGGATGAGCCGGGATCCTGCCACTTCATTCCAGTCTGGGAGACAGTGTGAGACTGACTCAAGGAGGAAAAAAAAAAAAAAAAGAAAGAAATCTGGTAGGTTGGTTTAGCCAGAATACTCTTTACCCCTAATGTTTCTTTTTAGTAATTTTTCATCCACTGACCCTGGCCCTGTTCCTTGGCTATAAATTCCTGCTTGCTTATGCTGTGTTCAGAGTTGAGCCCAATCTTCTCCCTTGCTGCAAAATTCCATTGTCATGGTCTCTATACTTATCGTGATAGTCCTGGATAAAGCCTTCTTTGCTAGGCTTTATCAAGTAGTTCAGATTTTTTTTTTTAAAGAAATTGGCTGAAGACATTTCAGAATCATAAAGACACCCCTGTATTTACTTGACAACTAAACTGAACTTTTCAAAAAAATTTTCATTGCCAAATTCTTAACTTTTAATGTAATTTACTCTTCAACTTGACTGGCAGATAAAGAAGGAAAAGTGTTTTATGACCCTGTCTTTTGGGGATTCTGGCGTCTTTTAAAATGATTGCCTGCTCTGTTTGAAGTAACTCTACCGACACCATCCTTAAAACTTAATCTGTATCTGACCTCTCACAGAAACAAAGAGCTGAGTATCACATGTTCTCACCCATAAGTGGACCCTGAACAACTACCGTATTACTATAAGAAAAGGATTGAAAGTGGCAAGAAACTTTGGCGGGGAGACAAGTGGGGAGGTGGGATTGACAGTAGTCGATATCTGCCTGGGGAAGGGGGAACATACCGCATGGATAAGGGTACTTGCACGGTGAATATTTGTACACCTAGCCCTGAATTGTACCCCACAATTTAAAAATAAAAATTAAAAGAGGAAAAAAAAATAAAAAATAAAAAAATAAAAACTTCATCTGTATATCCAGAAACCCTTCTCCCTTATCTTTCTTAAGCTGCCCATTTCCTTTACTGCTTTCAAGTTTTCTTAGATAACTATGCTAACGAGTTGTCAGTCAGAAAATCTTTGAATATACCTATAGCCTGTGGAAACCCCCGACCCATGGAAATGTCCCACCTCCTTGGACTGAACCAGCATAAATCTCACATTACTTATGGTTTATTGTAACTTCTTCTCTCCTAAATTGTATATAACCAAGTTACCATTCAACTGCAGTGGACATGTTCTTAGGGCATTCTGGAAACATAATGCCACGGGTCCTCAAGTTAGTCAAAATAAACCATCCTAAAATATTTTGCAGAGTTCGACATCTTTTTATCAATATTGATATATAAATTGTTTTTGATGGCTGTTTTGGCATTGGTATTAGTGGTAGTAAGTTATGGTTTTCAGCGGTAGCTAAACTCCTGGAATATCAGGGATTTTGCACAAAATTCTAACTAATAGGATTGTTGAATGTGTTCAGGTGGCTGTATCTGGACCCTTTTCCTTCATAGTAACTTAGGGAACCAGGATCTCTTCACCAGCTAGCTATAAGAGCAGGAAAGAAATAGAGAACACTCATCTATTCTCAATTACTGCATGCCGCAAATGACAGTCTCTTCTACTCACTTTTTTATGTACTGGTGAGGATACAACCACATGGTTTAAATGTAGCCATCAGAAATACTGAAAATGGTAATTTTCCTGTGTTTTATAAAGACAGGAAAATGATCTGGTGAATGTGTGGCATAGTCTCTACCACTGTACCCTGAAGAACACATGAACAGTTGTGAGTTACCAAAAGCTTTTAAAATATGTATATTTGAAAAAAAAATTTTGCGCAAAGTAGGATAAAGTCCTCTCTCTCTCTCTTTCTCTCTTGCTCTCTCTCTCTCTCTCTCTCTATTTCTGTGTGTGTGTGTGTGTGTGTGTGTTTAAAAAATTTGTTGATAAAGCTTTACAGATTTGTAAAGGCAGGGCTCCCTGGGCCATGCGTATGTTCATTCATTTGTTCAGCTTAGCAAGGGAAAGAAAACCAGAATTATAGACATATGAGTTTACCAATGAAGAGTAAAGGGGGGAGATAGATGGAAATCATTCTTCTAAAAGGAGAAAAATATTGATTATGTAGACCACTAAAAGGTGGCCATTACCAAGTACTATTGTTATAGAAAATGGTGCTAAATATTAGTCAGATAATTTATGGACCAGAATTCTTAGTAACCGGCAGGCAATAATCATTCTGTTGTTTTTGGTTTTGGTTTGAATGTTGAGATTGATGACACCTCACAGGCACCAAGAAGATAAAAAAGAATCATATTACTCACATGATGAGGCTTTCTGAGGCAGGCTCCCAAGTTAGTCTAAAAATGTTCTTGAGAGAGACGAAAGATTTGGGATTTATGGTAGTTATAAGTCGGGGCTAGGGTGTGGGTTCCTGTGCAGAGATCAGGATTTGCATGGTTTGAACTTTCCATGGGCACCCAAGGAGAAAGTGTTGGGGTTTTCTTTTCCACCTACCAAGCCATGGCCCAGGAGGGGAATGAGGAGAAATGGGACTTGAAATCTGTCAGCTGTCAAACATCAAAATGGAGTCAGACTTCCTGACAGTTTTTCTGGACCTGATCTAGTTTGCTTCAGTCTCATTATTTTCTACTTAATATCTTTTCTCAAATCTCTTACTATTTCTCAACAAATTGTATATATATATGGGGAGAGTAATTGTGAATATTAATAGGAAATTGGACAATGTAACTTTCATGATCTGAGAGGATTCCTTATATAAGACTTGGAACTTGTTACACTCATAGATATTTGATAACATAAAAGTAAAAACTACTCAGGTAATCATTCTGTTACAGTGAGGCAAAAAGTTCTTGATTGTCTTGGGGGAAAGATACCTCATGGAATAAAACTGAAACTGTATTCTGGAGTTAGAAAATTATATATATATCTTTTTGAGTTGGAGTCTCATTCTGTCTTCCAGACTAGAGTGCAGTGGCACACTCACGGCCACCACAGCCTCCACCTGCTAGGGTCAGGCGATCCTTTTACCTTAGCCCTCCAAGTAGTTGGAACTACAGGCATGTGCCACCACGCCTGGCTAATTTTTTGATCTATTGTAGAGGTGAGGTCTCGCCAAGTTGCCCAGGCTGGTCTTGAACCCCTAGATTCAGGTAATCCTCTCACTTCAACCTCCCAAAGTGCTGGGATTATAGGCGTGAGCCACCACGCCCGGCCATAAAATTGTAATTTTAGACATGAACATTATTCCATAGATTTTATTCTTTTTTTTTAAAATTTAATGTCTTTGTCTTATAAGAACACAAAAAAAAGATTTAGTTTTTATTTTTTTATTTCAGATTCAGGGGGAACACATGCATATTCATTACACGGACATATTGTGTAGTTGTGAGGATTGGGTCTCAGGCAGCCCATTCCCTAGACAGTGAAAATTGTTCCCCATAGGTGGTTTCTGAATCCTAAGCTCCCTTCCACCTCCCCACTTATTGGTGTCTCCAGTGTCTATTAACTCCATCTTTGTGACCATTTAGTTCCCACATGTGAGTAACAACATGCAGAGTTTGGTACCTCTTATATTTTTAAGTGTGTAATGTAGTATTGTAATGTATAGGCACAGAGTCGTATAGCAAATCTCTAGAACTTATTCATCTGCATATGCCTGTTAAATAACCATTCCCTATTCCCTCTTCCCTTAGCCCCTTGCTTACCACCATTTTATCCTTTTCATCTGACACCTACTGTATGCCAGGCTTTAGGATCTTGGCAAGTTTGAAAACCCTTGAGTAGTTTATAGGCAATTTGAATAAATACAGTAGAAACTCCCTAGTCTTTCAATATTTAATTTAGAGATTGGAAAGTTTTGCAACTAAAATATGTTTTATTGTACTTATCGTGTCTACCATGCTTGCATACCAAATTCAAATTTGGCAGAAATTGGTAACGAAAAAAATGAACTTCAGGATGTGTTATTTGTCTTCAGTACTAAAAGTCATCTCACGTTTTGGGGCTCTGGGGATATAGATCATTTCACATACAGTAGGAAAATGTTAAGAATTATGAGAGCTTACAGTTAGAAGAAGATAGCCAGGCGCAATAGTGCGCATCTGTAGTCCCTGCTACTCAGCAGGATGAGGCAGGAAGATAGCTTGAGTTCATGAGTTCAAGGCTATAGGTGCTATGATTGGGCCTGTAAATAGCCTCTGTCCTCCAGACTAGGCAACATAGTAAGACCCTATTTCAACAAAACAAAACAAAAATCAAAGTATCATCTAGTTCAAATATGTCACTAATGCAAACGAGTTTGTACTCCATTTCTGCAGTTGATCATTATATATCCATGTTAATACTTCCAGTAGCAGGTTTTCACCACATGCAAGACAGGTCATTTGTTATTTGTCAAAGCTGAAAAATTCTCACTTCCCTTAGCTTCAATGAAATCTATCATTCTTGTTATTATGACATTTTCCTGGTTAATCTTTTTAATTCTTCTTTATTGTTATCCAGTATGGTCCTCCTTCGTTTCTGAATCCATATAGTGTCCCTAATTCACTTCTTTGAGTTCCATGGATTCAGCTTCAAATTCTACTGTATATAGCACTATTCTTTTGAGTTTCAGATCTACATATCTCACTGGCCCCTGAATGACACGACTGAAAGTTTTTAAGCTTTTAAAACTCAACGTGTCTAAAGAAGAATTTGTCATTTTATACCACAAACAAAATCACTCCTCTGGGGGCTGTTTTCTCAGCAAATAACATCAACAGGTTCAAGCCAGAAATATGGACACTATTCTGAGCAACTCGCTTGTTTTTTTCAATCTTTGCCTGCTTCCTGTAGCAAAGTCTTGCTGCTTCTACTTCTTAAATAGCTCTCATGAAGTCCTAAGAAGCCAAAGTGCATAGGTGCTAAGAGGTCTCTTGAGGAGATTTCCTGGCTTTGAGCCATGGTTCTATCACTGACGGCTTTAACCTCTCCACAGGCCGCATCCTCGTTCTAAAATGCAGCCAACAATAATTAAACATACTTACTTTAAGGGATTGTTGTGAGTAATTAAATATAAAATTATTGGAACTCTATGTGGTAGATAATAAACAATTTAACTATCTTTTAAAAAATGTGAACTATCTTTTTAATTTTTTCTGCTCTCAGTTCCCATGGGCATTCATCTAGATAAATCCTTCATCATTTCTTGAGTGCTACATTGCAGTAACTTTTAACTGGTCTCCAAAGTTCTGGTCTGGCTTCTTCCACCCAGTTCTCAAGCTAAAGCCAAAATATGTTTATTACATTAACATCCATCGATTACCTCCCTTCCACCCCAGGTTGCTGGTGGCATAAATTCTAAACTCCTTAAATTCAAGTCCAAGCAAGTTCCTTTAGCACAGTTGTTTCTGTGTTGTACAATCTATTCTCGGATTTCGTTTTCAACTTCACTTTGTATCACCTCTTCCTTTGCTTACTAAATTCCAGTTTCCTGAAGCATTTATGTTGTTTTCTTACCTCTGGATGGACTATTGCCCTTCTTGGAATACCCTTCCCACCTTACCTACCCTCCATAGAGTTCTTTCACTCTTGACATTATGTTACTCAAGTATGTCCTTCCTTATTATAGCATCTTTGCATGGGGTATAACTACTAATTTTCTTGTCTGTAAAATATCCTTGAAGAGACTATAATCTCTAATAAGACAAAGATGAGTGGCTAGCATGTAGTAATGCTTATTAAATATTAGTTTAATGAATGAATACATTTAACTTAAAATGCCACCTTATACTTTCTCCTGGTGTTTTGCACCTTGGAAAAGAAAAATGCATCCTCCCACTTTGTGTGTTATAGTCATCAAACTTTGAAGACAAGGACAGTTTTCCCTATGTGAATCTCTTCTTAACTCTGAAATTCTCCAGTTTATTCAAAAATTCTGTCATGACTTCTCACATCTCAATATTCTACTCACCATAATCTAAGTGAATTTCAAAGTGCAAGCAAGCACATCTCAGTCTTAGTCAAACTATGATAAAATATTGAGAATTTAGATACTCTGCTCATATAGAAATTGGTGCTCCAATGCATTGTATATATCGTATACTCTGATCAAAAGCTCTAAATGCTTACTTTTGATAAAAAATTAAATACTCTTTTACTAGAATAGAATATTTTCCAGAAAGTTACATTGGTGGATGTTAGAACTCTATACCCACACTGTTTCCATTTCTTTCCCTCGGTGAGCCCTTCATCAAATATACAATGAGTTTCTAAATGCACTCTGTGGAAAACTAGCTCAGTTCCCAATAGCTTTTATTTCAATAAAGACTATTCCACAATCCAATAAAGTTGGGAAATGCTGAGTTTAAATGACTTCTTTACTACAGAAATTCTCAAAATTCTCAAAGGTTTTAATATATTAATGAGCACTGAGAGTCTCTGAGAAGGTGGATAAAATATGAAGCTTTCCCTTAGGTTTACTTGACCTTAGAACCCAGTTTGTTCAAAGTACATCCTGGGACTAGTGCAAAACCAGTTTAGGAAATGTTTTTTCCTAAGCAATAGATCCTTTGAAAACATTAAAATACGGTATAAAACTTAGTTAATTAACTTCCTCGATGAGCTTATTAAGAAATATTTTAATACTCCAATGGCCTCAAATAAACTAAACCGTATAGCTTTTTCCTTATAAATACATGTAGAGTTCAGATTTCCTTAGAATTACAACTAATTTGTCTTTCTTCCAAACATTTTTCTGGTAGAATAAACTGGCTCTTTTTATTAAGCATCTTTTTCTTCTTAAAATTAGTTGGATGACTGTAGTAGGTTTCTTGCTCTGTTTGTTTATTTATTTTTGGTTTCCTGCTTTATACAGACAGAACTATATCTCCTTACAGTTCATGTGCTAAAAATCCTAACCCCTCAAGTGACTGTATTTAGAGACAGAGTCTATAAGAAATTAACTGTTAAATGAGGTCATAAGAATGGAGACCCTTGATATAATCAGTGTCTTTGTAAGAGGAGACACCAAAAAGCTTGCTAGCTCTCTTTTCTGTGTGAAAACACAGGGAGAACGACAGCTGACTGCAAGCAAGTAAGAAAGCCTTCCTCAGAAACGGAAACTTCCCTGTACCTTGATTTTAGACTTTCCAGCTTCCAGACTGAGAAGATACATTTCTATTGTTTAAAGTTATGGTATTTTTGTTATGGTCATCAGAGCAGAGTAAAAACATCTACCAAATTGAGTCAGTCATCTTCAGTCATATTTCATCCTGTATCCAAAATTTAGTCCCCCCCCAAAGGGGGAATAGCTAAGCTCAAGAATTTGGATAATATTAGTATTTTGATCCCAGGGAATGATCATCCTATGAGAGGGAACTCAAAAAACTCCAGAATTTATTTATTAAAAGATGTGAATTTATTCTTATATGTTTAAACTTCAGTCACTTTCAAAGTACTTGCTGTTTGATGCATGACACCAATTGAGACACTTTTTCCAGTGCTCAAAACAGTTTTTGAACTCATCGATTTGGATGTCTTTTAGTGCTTCTGTCATTTTTTATTCCCTTTGAGGACTTTTTTAATCCAGGGAAACAACAGCAACAACAAAAATTCACTCTGGAAGAGATCCTGTGAATAGAGAGGGTGAGGCATGGGAGTCATGCCATTTTTGGTCAAAAACTGTTGAACACTCAGTGTGGTGTGGGCAGGTACACTCGTAAATCATTCATCTAAAATGGGCAAACACATTGAAAGAATCTTCAAAAAAAATTCACTCAAGCCAAACGTAGCCTCTCACCAGTGAGCTTGTACACTGATGCTGATGAATTTCTAGAAAACTTACCTAGCAGGGAAAGCCTGTACTACAAAGGCCCACCCTAAAAAAGATAATTTCATTTTTGGGGGGTCTCCCTCATATAAATTTTTCATTATTTGCAATAGGATAGCTTTCCTAACGGATACAAAATCTAAGATAAAGTCTGATCTCATGTTTATGCATTTTTATTCTTATGTCATTTGGAAAAACAATAATGAGTATAGTAAGCCCAAAAGTTATTCTATCACCCTAACCAATTTCTTAGATCTTGTAAGGAAATAACTTTGGTAGGATGAACCTATGTTTAGTTCTTCTATCTCCTCTTTCATCAGCATTCCTATTTTCTGTCTGAGGGGAAACTCAGTCCCACAAAACAGAGGAAGGAGTGGCATCATCCAAGCCAAGTGACTTATCAGGAAGTTCTCAACTCATTTAATAAAGTTTCCCCACATTTCCATGTGCTCTTTGGTGATTTATTATAATTTTGAAATGCCTTACACAGTAGAAACAATAAGCCTAATCTCCAAGGGAAAAGGGATGTCCTATATGGAGAAATCTACTTTCCATTCATGATACCAAATTCTCATCATTGTAATTAATCACTCTCATTTAATCCAGATGAATTTGACATTTGCTTTATTATTAGAGAGATTAAAATATATTGAGTCTTTGATTAAAAAAATGCATGCATTTCAGGAATAAGAGTACACATTATGTCATTTGTAAATGTAGAAATTGTGATCTGCAAAGGTACATTCTTTTCTTGATGGTCAACAGAAGAGCATTCCTTTAATTAACATTTCCCAAATAAATTCTAAGTAAAAATGAATTCTTCAGGATTTGGTAGCTATTAAATTAAGAAAAAAATATTTGGTTGGTTACGTTTAGAAAATTCAGGGTTAAATAAAGTTAAATGGGTGTTTTGACAGCAATATTTCTGTCTTTAAATGTCAGATTGCTTTGTGAGTTTCCAAGGGAGCCCATTGTACACAACATTTTCTGAACTGAATTTGATCACATAAAGCTCTTTTGTTGTTGTTGCTGATGTTTACTTTTTGCTTTTTTGCTTTCCCAGAGAGCATTATCTCTTTGTGTAACACAGCATATTTTTGAAAATTCTCTTGACATAAAACTATAAGCCTTTCATATTGTTAATCACATAGTGCTACTTGTTTTTAATTAATTCTTATTATAAAGATTCATTTTACATGGAATCTTAAGTAAATATCAAATACAAACTTTGAGTCCCCACACAGAGTATTTAACCTAAAGGAATATAAGTATCCATGATGGGCAGTGGTTCACATGCCAACAACCTCAGGAGAAACTCAGGACTCCAGAAAAACAGATTGGAAGTTAGAAAACATTATTGTAGGAACAATACCGAGACCATGTCACTACAGGTGGGCACTTGAACTGAGTAAAAATGAACCCGAGTTTCTGAACTGAGACCGTTTATGCTCTTTTCAATTAGAGGCAATTAAAGGTTATGTAACATGGGATATGGCAAATATACCTTCCTGAGAAGCCATGAAGCCTCAGAAATTAGAGAGGGACAGAGGTGGGGAGCTTAGCAAGGACCTAGACAGGACACTGTCACAAGAGCCTTGGATTCTTCAGTTAAACAGTCAGTTACCAACCCTGCTTGGCTGTCGTGGGCCTGTGGAGAAGTGAGTCTGCTTCTCTTTGCTTCTCTTCACTGCTTGACTATCTGGAAGGCTTTAATGATGTAACCCAGTGAATGTCCCTGCTTTAAATTCTTCACTAAGATTTGTGTTATGAATTACATAACTTCTGATATTCTGGTTGCTATGCTTATAGATGTAGCTTTGGAAGTGTGACACCAATACTAAATTCCAGGTGTGATAGGACTAGCAAAGCTTAGACTTGAAAAGGAACATTTTTTTTGTTTTGGACACTTCTATGTTTTTTTTTGTGTGTGTAATCTTATTAAACTATTGTGTAATTTAAGTTTACCTACCAACCCAAATCCTCAAATTTAATTAAAATGTATTGATTGCCCATAAAACACAAAGGTTTCCAAATTAGGATACTACATATTCTGTATGTTCTCAGTTTCATGATACTGATCACTTTGTCGGGTAGGTCTGCCACACTGCACTGAAGCTAATGCTAAAAGTGTCAGAAGGTCAATGACATATGCTGGGGGCGTCCTCCTGGATCCCCCCTTCTACTCACACTGCTTCATTATTGACTGAAACTATTTGCAATATTATAGCTTCATCTACTTTTCATTGTAGAAAGTACTTGAGTATTTTGACTTCCTGTGCATGACATTCTTATTATTTATATTCTGTCTCAGAAGGTCATACAGAAAATATTATAAGTGGAGCCAAAATTAGATAGAAAGCTAAACCATGGTTACACCTACATGCATACCAATCAAGCCTCTGATCTCAGATATTTCTTTATTGCATGTTGCCATGAGTAAAGCAAACTCAGCATTACTAAGGATATTTATGAAAAAAGTTAATCAGAATGTTTGGATAATTGACTGCTCCCAATCTGTATTGTGTCACATTCGTAAAGGCTTTTAGGCACGGTTTTAGTGTCCTTGCTCTATAAAAACTCCATGAGACTCCTCAACTTTAAAATTAGAACCTGCCTAGCCTTCAGAAGTTCAATAAACATTATAGTATAAAATCAAATTAGTAAGTAAGATGGTCTTAAAAGAAAGCATAGCTTTCTTTGAGAGGGCTCTTTCACATTTCAACATAAATAATAAGCAGAATTGACATAAATCCTGACTTCTAGAAGTGAGTGAAAAATCTTTATATTAGCTAGGGCCACAGAATTACAAACACTCTTTCATGTAGAGGGAGAAGGAGGACTTTGGGGCAGTCCGTTTGCATAGCAAAGCTCACACATAAAAAAAAAATGAGATGAAAGTGACCCACATAGACGAGTTTGCTCCTTATCATTTAGAGGTCCAGACAATAATTTTTCCTGAGTGGTGACTAATGGAAGTCTTTCATCCTCCTTGGTTATACCAGGCCTGCAGCATAAACATGATCGACTTTTAGGCTTAAAAGATCAATAATCCAATAGTTGGTTCTTAAACCCTCTGTTGAAACATAACCATCTTTTTTTTCCTTTTTTCTTTTTAAGATGCTGTTTTCTCCACAAACTATCTTGACCCCTCCTATAATATCAAGTCTGAATTATTTCAACTGAGGACTTTTCCAAGCCCACTCAAGTAAAGTTATGTTTTGGGAGTTTATTTTGTTTGCTTGTTTTAAATATTAGGTTTCCAATGCTCATCCTAAACTTGTTCTGGCATAAGTCAATGATATTTTAAGTAATTTCTGTGAAAGTTTTCATATTTGGAGGGCACAACATTTCATAATGCTATCTGTTTTGCTAGCAGTTTGCTTCACAGTTTTATGTTAACCTTGAGGCAACTTTTGGCCACATATGGAGGTTTTAAATAACATGAAAAATCTTATATACTTATGACTTTTTTTTTAGTTATAAGAAACAGAAGTAAACATTAACTGATCTAAGACAATTTTGACTAATACTTTTTTAAGTATGACCTCTTATAAGTCGACTCTGGCAGGGTGGTTTGATAGATGGGATATATGAGTGACACAGGATAGATAGAGAAGGCGGGCAGGGTTAAAATAATCCTTGTAATGCGCAAAATCATCCACAAAAAGAAAAAATCATGGTAATCTGGGAGTACAGGGAACACATTCCAAATTGACAAAATATTTCCTAAAAGCACAAGCACAATGCCAAAGAATTATCTGTGCTACATAACTCATATTATAAATATTAACAGAATGGTTACCAGAATTCAACACCAATAGTCCTATGTTCAAATGTGAAAAAACTTTCTATGATTGACTTTTCCTCTAATATGACAGAATCTTTGGATCTATTAGGATAGACTTTACCCTCAAAATTAATTTACAATGTTAGTGAAACAGGGTGGCTTTGCAGAGGGAAATATATTCGGTACTCTATGCTAGCTTGTTTCGACATGAAGGCATTTACAGATTTACAGGGTTCTTTTACTATTCTTTTAGCAAAACTTGGAATTAAATGAATGTCAGCTTTGTTCTTAGGAACACCCAGCAGTGCCACTCCATATGAATGTCCTTAAAAATGTGAAACTTGCTTTAATAAGGATAAACTTGTTTAATAAGGACATTTATTTATTAATCATGAAATGGTTTCATTTTGTTTGAAAATAGCAAATTGGACCAGCAAATACATCAAGAGAATGTCCATAGTGAGCCAGGGAACTGCCTAGATCTAGCAGCACATTAAGAAGTCGAGAAAAAATGTTCCAACTGATGTTTGTACAGTTACCTCCCTTGTTTAAAAAAAGGGGGAAGAGGATGAATGATCTCTATGCTCCTTTTTAGAAAGTTATCAATTTCCACATTCTTCCTCTCCTATGAGATGGTACAAACTCTAACCCTTCCATAGATACTGCCTTTTTTCTCACATTGTAATACAATTTTATTAGAGTAAGGTCATGTGTCTCTAAAAATAATTGTGAAACATGTTAGGGTATAAACCACATCTGATACTTCTTTTCTACATGTCATAGGACCTCCCTACCTGACTGTGTAACACACAGAAGGCACGTGACAGATGCCAATTGATTCTTATTGGATGGCCTGATATAGGCTAGAAGCATTCCACCATATACAGATAAAGCACTCAACATTAAGTGGGCTGTGGTATACCAACCACAAAATAATATATTTATTTTTCAACATTTTTTTCCTTTATTGATTAAAAACTACACAAAACCTAATTGGTAATTAATTTAAAAAGCAATGTTATACATTATCTTGTGTTTAGAAATTTGTCAGCTTGGCAGTTTCATTCATTGACCATATGGCCCTGGTTCTCTTATGCCCCTAGTCCACATGAGAATAATTCTGCTGGTCTTCTCGCTCTGAGGTCTTCACAAGTCTCTCTTTCAGATTTCCAACAAAAAACAAACAAAAACAGAAAAAAAACCCTCCAAACTCCTTATATCATATACAGCATTTGTGTCTTAAAAGGGCAGCCACCTAGATTTATCGGATTTTTCCCTCCAGTGGTTTTGTCAAACTTTGTGGTCAACTTTCTGCGTGGCCTATGTTTTCTTTTGAGTACAACATAAACTTTAATGCTCCTGATTAGAACTAGAAACAGAATCACGTGACCAGGAAAAAAATAAAATAAAACAAAAGAAAAAAAACAGCATTAAAAAAAATAAAATGAAAACCACTGAAACAAAGTCTGTGAGCATCACACACACCTCACAAGGAAAACCATATTGTTTCCCCAACTTCCCTCCCACCCCTGTTTATTTGTCCCCTGTGGTTCTCCAGCCCAGGAACCATGCAGTGTAAAAAAACCCAAAAAAGCCAAAAACAAAAACAAAAACAAAAAAACCCCTCAAATATACAAACAAACCTATAGGTAGCTAGGGTGAAATCTATGTTCATAAGAACTTGACACTCTTACTATTTACATCCGGGAGCATTTTTTTGTTTTACGTTTTTAAAGCAAAGAAAGGTCCGAAGTTCTCCCGGGGATGCAGTGGGTACATCCTCAGTCCTCTTTCAGCAGTTTGGTCTTTCGTTTGTCTTTTCTCTATGCCACAGGTGTTTCAGCAGGAACGATGGGCTGGCTTGGATGCGCGGTTTTGGACGCCCAGCCTCCTGCAAGGTGAAGGTCCTCCCTCCCCCCACCGTGGAGTCGCCCAAAGAGCAGGTGGCTGCAGAGCTAGTTTGTAATTCTCTCCAGGTATATGGCCGGGGCTGCAGACCTGGCGATGGTGGCGATGAAGCTGTGGTCTCGCCCCAGCTCCAGGCTGGGGCTTTCGTCCTGCTCCGGCGACACCGTCTCGTAGCCCTTGGCGACGTGGAGCGGCTGGTGGGCCTGGCAGTACCCTATCACGGGCTGGTCGTAGCTGTAATACGGCAAGGGCTTCACGTGGTGTGGCATCTGGGCGTGAGAAACAGAGAGAGGGGTGGGTTATAAAAAGGCTTTGGAAAGACAGAGCAGCCCTGGTCAGATTGCATGTCTGTTCTTGTCATGCTGATTTCAAGGCACCAATGACTGATTTGACCACTCATGAACATGACTTTAGCAAGACGATGGCTGATTAATTTGATACTGCTTTGTCCGGCCTGTACATTGTATATAAAATCATATACAACGATTTGTCAATGCTCTCTCATCTATATATCTAGCTAGCTGTTATCCAACTAGAAAGTTAGAAGTGGCCTACATGCCTAAAGGATTGTTAAATGCATTATGTAGAGGCTGGGTGCAATGGCTCATGCCTGTTACCCCGGCACTTTGGGAGGCTGAGGAGGGAAGATTGCTTGTTTTGATTGATTGCTCAAACCCAGCTGTTTGAGACCAGCCTAGATAACATAATAAGACTTTGACTCTACAAAAAATAAAAATAATAAAAATAAGGCAGCCATGGTTGCACACCTGTTGGCCCAGCTACTTGGGAGGCTGAGGTGGAAGGATCTCCTGAGCCAAGGAGGTTGTCTAACATGGTATCACATCTTTCATTTGTTTCTTCAGCCTTACATTTGGTAGGAGTGGTAGCTACTTCCTGAAGTTGCTGTTTCTGTGATACCATGGCATTAACTTGGTAAATAACTCAATGTCCAGTTTGTAATACTTTCCAAAATTTTTGGTAAAATAACAGGAATCTTGTCTGTCTTCTGACTGGGTTGTGTTTGACTCTTTTTGTAAGTTAAATTGCAGAAGTTAAGTTGTTTTGATTTTATAATTTGCTAGAGAAGTTAATCATCAGAGGCTGCATGACTTTCTGTTCTGTAGGGAGTTAGCCAGATCTTAAATATAGCTTAGCAAACTTATTTTCAGAAGTCATCCCTCTATTTACTATATAAGTTTCTCTAATGCTCTTAAAACTAACTCCTGTTTTTGTGCTGGTATCCTCATTAATGCGATAAATACAATTTTGGCACCAATTCACTATTTGTAAGAGAATTATGTTTTTAGCATCTTTAGGCTTACTAAGATAGAAGTCACCTCCTCATATTTTTTAAGATTTAGATTAAATCAATGTTTTCTATGGAAGATTAGTACTCATTAGTAGGTTATGAAATCAATTTAGTGAATCAAAATAAGCACTTAGAAAATTGAATTAACTAAAATATAACCTATCAGAGTACAGAGTAAGTGTGAGTTGTTTCAAACTTATGTGCATACGTTATCAATGTGTGTACTGGGTCAGGCTGTGGATTTTTAAAAATACAGAATCACAGTAAAAGGTTTTTGGAAAAAATAATCAAAGTATATATTCAGATAACAGTTTATTTTACAGCAAATGGCAATTACTTGAATAAATTTTTGTTTTGCTTTTACTGTTCCTTCTTTTCTTAACACAGCTAGTTCACCATTTTTCACAATGAGTTGGAAAATCAAATTAGTATATACTTATGCTTTTTTGGTGGGTACTTCTAATGGAAGGCAAACACTGTTTTCAACAAGTCTTTTAAGAAATAGTAATGAAGACTATTTCTCATCAAGTTATTGATAAAATCTTGAATATGTAATTCTCTTCTCAAAAAAATGGAAAAAAATACATACTGGGCCAAAGTTTTGGTTGATATAGTGATGTTTTAGACACTGGATATTAATTTCTGTGTTGTCAGCAAACACGAGGAACATATTATAAGACACATGGCTGAATTACTAAATATTAAATATAAAGTTAGGTCTAATCACCCTAAATCTATAGTTTTATTTTTGCTTTTTTTTTATTATTTCATACTTATTAAGACCTCTTTCTGTAAATCAGTACAGTTTCAGACATAAAATATTTATCAGGAAGTTCTATTTCACCAAATTTCATAGAATTTTGCAGTGTGTTAGATAGGGATAGATATGTGTGATTGGTGTCACGGGACACCAAAACACCGAAAAACCACAGAAATGTAAACAGACACTGTTCTGACATTTCAGCAAAGAGAATGTTTTGCAGAATATCTTTCTAAGAGCAGTGGATCCCATTCTTATTTTTTGTTAATGGGTGAAGTAGTATAACTTAAAAACAACATAAAAAATCCACCAAATGACAACAACATTTACTGGGCACAGAATATTTGTTCTACACTTTCACTTGAAGAAACAATTATTTTATCCAAATTAACCAGATTACTGAGAGACATCAAAATGAACATTCAGCATGGGTGGTGGTTCTATCCACTGACTTGCAGTAACATGGATGGGTTTTCTCCGGTCACTGAATTGAGCAGATAGTTGAATCTACAGACATGTGTAAGCAGTGACTGTGAAGAGATTCAGGGCTTTAGAGACATTTCTGTACAACCAGGAGTAGCTTAAGTGAACATTTTCAGTGTTTATTTATTTTTTCTTTGTAAAGATTTTTAAAAATTTATTTTTTATTATAAAGATGTGGGATACATTCCAGGATTAGGTATATAAACATTGATCATGCAGGTACCCTTGTTGATGAGGTATGCCCCTTCCTCTCCTAGCAGTTTCCCTCAGCTGCCTACTCCCCCCTACCCAGGATAGCACAGATGTCAGGAATTAAATGTATTATCTATAATACAAAATATCAGACAGCTAGACAGCAAGGAACCTGGCCATACTGCCTATCTTAGTAGGGTTATCTCAGTTCCAGCATACATAAAAGAGCTCT